>KZ808304.1:215968-228212 GCA_000696205.2 Oncopeltus fasciatus
TATATAAATATGTCTTATATATATATACATATATGTATTTTATATATATATCAATATTTGTTTATTGATAAAAATCATATTTTAGATGTCACAAAGCAGTATTAAAAATTGGGAGTATTGGTTTACCAGTAACGGATGTTTTAATTTTATTTTTGATGAATTATTTGATTTTCTTGATTAAATTTGGCATTTCAATTTTAAATGTAAAAAAAAAAAAGAAAAAAAAAGACTGGGCTCTTTATTGAGCGAAATCAGCCTAAGAGGATTAGGGGCTAATTTTTTAAATACGAGAAGAACATTATTTATTTTTATTTTGTAGGAATAATATTTGTATTGGAACCCTGAAACTTTGCATATATTTTTTTATTGAAAATAAGTTTTTTTTGTTTTGTTTTATGGCGTGTCAACCTTTGATCATTAACGCCAGGGAGATACATATTTTTATGAGAAACACTTCGAAATTGGAGCACTATTAGTAGGGGTTTTATTGTACTGTAAATATTTACTTTTTAAGCTAGAGGCTACAAATAGTTTTTTTCTTTCTGAAATTTTTATATCACTTTTAACTAAAAAATAAAATATTAAATCTTTATTAAACGAAATCGGACTAAGGGAGGGGGGTGGAAGTATAGCCTGAAATATCTAAATTAATTAAAATTTATTTATTTTGCTAGTGGCGTAATATTCTCACATTAAATAAGACACTGGGGAATTACTGAGTAATTTGAATAGCTTTCTCAGACTTCTTTATGCATATATTTTGTAATATATTAAATCAATAAATATTTCTACTTTATATCTATTTTACAAATAAGTACTCCTAATTGAAACTTTGCTAAACATATATGCAACTAACATACTTCACAGAAGTAAAATAAAACTACCAAGCCCATTTGTATTCAAGTTTTAGAGCTCAAACCATCACTTGTTTCTAGAACTTATGCTTTTTAACATTTATCAGTTCTCTACGAGGCTAGAGAGCTTTTTAGATTAGCTCAAAAAAGCAAGTTTTGTTATAAAATAATAAAAATATTATTACTTTATTATAAAATTCTTCTATACTTCACGGGTAGTAGGGAAGAATTTTTAATTTTATGTGGGTGGAGTTACAATGATATGATAGTTTCTTTTATAACTTATGTGCTAAACAATTATTTTATCTTTTGAAGCTTTGCATTTGAAGGACTTGTATTATATACTCTGAATTAAATATTATTAAATAATAATATAAACCTTATAAATAAATAAAAAAAATAAATTTTTTTAGATCAAGCTAAAATATCAATACCGTCGTTATAATAAATTAACGAAAATATGTTTGTAGTTGCATTTTTTCATTTATTGTAAGATATATTATTACATTTATATTGTTGGGTAGAATCTTCTCTAACTCAGTCATCTTCAGGTTGACCACGAGCTGGGTAGGATATATAAATAATTAATTAAAAATGTTATTTCCTTGTAAAAAAAAAAAAAAAATAAATCACTTGTCTTGTCTAAAATTCATTATTTGTTTGAGACAAAATTTTTAGCATATATTCTATTCCTCAACGGTTCTTTTTACTCAAGTTACATGGAAAATATTTTTAAGCGTATAGTAGGGGTAAAAATTCTTTAAGACACTTTTCTGTTTTTAATAAATAGATTTATTTAGAAAATTGAAACATAAATTTACACAATATACATGAAGTGTAGGAGCATTATATGATTTGCCTAAAACCTCCCGGTGACTTGAAATCCACCATGTGTATTCTTAAAGCTTCCTCCACCATATTTGGTCCTGTCGTGTTGGACGTACCCTCCTGCAGACCATTTCCCGTCCTTGGACGTCCAGGCGTCCTGGGAGACCTTGAAGGAGTCGGTCCTTCCTCTTGGGAATAGTGTCCTGGATGCCTCTGCAGTGAATTTAGGTTTATTGTCTGCAGCACTTATGGTCACAGCCAAAACCACGAAGGAGAAGAGAACCAGAGTAAGCTTAGACATCTTTCTGTAATTACAGGGGAATTAATATTATTTGTAAATGTTTGGGAAATTATATATTTAAAAATATAAATTGTTACTTGATATTAAATGTGTGTACAGTACATCCTATTACTCAAGCTGTCTGATGAAAAAGGTTTACAATTATACAAAAACTAGTATATTCATAAGGAGAGTTTTTTTTTCCAGTCATGGAAATGTGAACTTAGGGACAGGACGTCCTCTCTCATCTTCATGATAGCCCTGAAGATGGTATACAATGTAAGCCGAAACGTTGGCAGATAATCCTTTATTAAAAAATATATTTTTAAATTTGTTTTTTTTTGGATCTACCTTGACCGAACCCCAACTAAAATCATCTAAGAAAAACTAGTATAGTGTAAAGAAATGAAGGTCGATTGATGAAATTTAATCCGAAACATATTATAGTTTTATTTGTCTTAATTTTATTTTAGCATATTATGAAATAGATTTGACAATACAAAACTTTGTTTTGTTGTATCAAAAAATTTGTTAGGTATGAATGGTTTTTAAAGATTCGCCAGTTGGTTTTAGTTTTAAGTGACTCAATAAAAATTAAAATAGAAAAAAATAAGAAACAACGTGAAAAACATAGCAGTCTGTCATTATGAATTTTTTTATAATTCATTCTTTATTCATTATTTTAATTATTAATAATTTATTATAGCATATTTTAATACTCTAAAAATGTATTGATTCAATATTCATAATTTTAATTATAATTGTAAATTCGTATATAGAAATAGCATTATTATTATTAAAATGACTTTATGGTAAAGAAAGGATCTGGAGGTGTTAAAGCGTTTTAAAATTATATATTTGTAAAATTATGGTATTTTTGTATTCTGTACTAACGTGTAATATGACTGCAATTATATATTGTCTATTTTGTAAGTATATATCTTATCCTAGAGCCAACTTACTTGATGTGTGAGGTAGAAGTGTTGTCTGATGGAGAGCTGAGACAGTACTGCATGTCCACCATTCTCTTCAGGAGTATATATCCTCAGGAGTCTGTACTCCACAGTAGTCGAAGAGTACGAGGAATCCTCTGGTCATCACAGAGACAACAGGGCAGACACTGATTTCGGGATTGGGGAGGGTCAGGATTTTTTTTTTTGTTGTAAATATTAAAATACATAATATATTATAAAANATTATAAATTAAAACAAAAAAAAGAAAGTCTCCGAATCTCAAATAAAAATACAACTATCTGAGGATTATGGATATACACGCAACTATTTCCTAAGATTTGTGGATGTTCTTTTTTTTTTAAGAATTGGAGAAGTTAATTTTATTCAATGAAATATATATCTAATAAAGTAAATTACTGCCTTTAAATTAAAGCAAGTGTTCTATGAGTCTGAAGGAAATTTTAATACTTTTATAAATAAAAATGTATTTAACTTATATATGCTATCTAATTTCATTGGAATTAGGTGAGTTTTAGTAGATTTTCTGATAGAATATGAAGTGATTATTATTATTCACAAGCAGCGACTTTTGAAACTATTTACTATTTCTCATGTGCTCTATTTACGACATGCTAACAATATACTATCTAGCGTCTTCAATTTTTAATTATGCTATTGGTTAAAAATATAAAATTCACTAGTTTAAATAAATAAATATTTATTTATTATTAGATCCTTATAGAGATTCATTTTAGCAGATTTTTAATAAGAATTTAAGTTATTGACTTTTCATTAGTTTCTTTCAAATCTTAAACATTCAATTTAAATTTATGTAGTTTGTTTTTTTATCTTCGCCATTTTTTTTCACCCATAAAAGAAAGATAGCCAGTTATGAATGGGTGTTTCCAGGGGTCCAAGAGTTATCTTATGGGTCTTTAAAACAATATTACACATATTGTAATACATACTATAAAATTATACTATTACACAATAGAAAGTACATACTTTCTTCAGCCATACTTCTTCGAGCCATTATACCTTAAGAGACTTGTGCCATAATCATTGTACTATCGTGTTCCCCAAAGAAAAATTTCAAACATTTCTCCTTGTATCATTTTTATGGAAAATGTATAATGACTAGATGTCTAAAAATGATATTAATAGGTCTGGTCACCCGTTCTACTTCCCTTCTAAGGTCCACATGCTCTAAGAATTTTGGAGAATTTCTGACCTTCTCTGTTTGAAAAATCAAGTTATTTAGGGAGTAATGACCAAATGTTGATTTAAATCTGATCTTAATACTAATTATATTAGACATTTTATTTGTAACATGTTGGAAATATAATAGCGAATTCGCTTAATTAATCCAGCTGCATATGGGCTGTGGTTCTTAATAAATTTAAAGATACAGTAAATAAAGAAAAAATAAATACTAGTGAGTTTTTGAGTAAATTAGATCAATAGGAGTTGAAAATTTGGGGATGTGAAATTCGTTCGTAATTTTTAATTTAAAAAAAAAAAGATATTTTACGAAGTTTAACAATTGTGGAAATCTTTTAATTAGAATAATAATCCTTTAATTAGTACATAATTCAGTTCCTATTTGAGAGAGACTGATTTTGATGAATTTTGGGTTTAAATTTAAGCTGTACTTCGAAATTGCATTTATTCATATTAGCTTCACTCAAAAACACCACAAATAATTTATTATTAAATGATTTTAGTTGGGGTTCGGTCAAAATCCAAAAAAATACAAATTGTGTATGTTTTAAAAAAGATTATCTGCCAAGATTTCGGCTTACAATGCAAGTCATCTCCAGGGCTATCAAGAAGACGAGGGAGGACGTCTTGTCCCTAAGTTCACTGTTTCATGACTGATGGACCCTAAGTTAACCTTAGGGACAGGACGTCCTCTCTCGTCTTAATGATAGCTCATCATTGTAACCGAACTTACATTACATTGTAAGCCGAAACTTTCACTGATAATCTTTTTAAAAAATACACTTATTTTCTAAATTTGTATTTTTTTGGATCTACCTTGACCGAACCTCAACTAAAATCATCTAATAATAATATCTACAGAAAAAAAAAAACTCTCCATTTGAACAAATAATTTATAATCCATTAACTACTTAAAATTCCTTTTAAAAGACATCCCTATCAATTTGATATCTGAGTTAATTGGACTGAAATAGATTTTATCACTTATTCAAATTAAAATTCACTTATTTTTTGTTTTATCGAAAATTTGCACCGATAAAAAGTCATTAACCTATTTGAATATAGTTGCTCATGACAGGCTAGAGAGGGCAGCACTGATCTATTTTAGCAACAATTGAAAAAAAATCTTTTTTAGTAGAAGTATTGCTGAACAATGATAAAATATAAATGTGTTTCAATTATAATTTAAAAATATTGTGTTGTACCTATGCAACCTTAATATTATCAGGAAAGAATAAAAAAGGTTCTTATTTATTTTTGCCAAACCAATATGAGAATGAGTAATGTTAACAGCAGTTTTTTTTTTTTTTGTGGGCAAAATACAGCATAATAATAGACTGAAAATCCATAAATTTCTGGTTTTGTAATCCTTTTTAAATATAATTTTAATTGTCTTTATTCTAGTAATATTTTAATTAATTAATTATATTGCAAGTTTCTCAGAACTATAATTAATATGTAAATACTAATTAATTAACATAAAATTTATTACAGAAATAATTTCTATTAAATTTGGATGCGACATTGTAATATAAAACGTCAAAACTCGGAAATTTAATTTGGTGCTTTTATAACATTATCTTTATCTCTCCCAATCAAATGTGTGGTTTGCGAGTAGGCAAATATTTGTATTTATTTACCATGATAGCCGAGAATCTACCATTACCAAAAACCATTATCTGTTTAAAATTATTTCTAATTTATACTGAAATAAACATATCAATAAATAACAGACCATTTTTTAAGTTTCAAATTTAATAAGTCGATCTTATATTTTTAAATATGCATTTTTAATCATCTAAAACATTTTTACATCAGTAGATGTTGCATCGAACTAAAGACAGAGGACAATAAACCCTGACCTCCACCCCACCCCTACCCCGAAATCAGTGTCGGTGCTGTTGTTCCCAGACCAGAGGATTCCTCGTACTCTTCGACTACTGTGGAGTACAGACTCCTGAGGATATATACTCCTGAAGAGAATGGTGGACATGCAGTACTGTCTCAGCTCTCCTTCAGACAACACACTCCACAACCTCTCACATCAAGTAAGTTGGCTCTCAGAGCTTGCTGTTTCTATGGACATGTATTGTTCCTTTCCTTAGTAATTGGAGTAATGACTAAATTTTGTACTAACTCTATACCGTGGTCCATGGTTTCACAATTTAATTTTTTCATATCTTCATATGCATAGCCCCTCTCCATCTACAAGCAAAAACTATAATTTAAGTAACATATAAAGAATATTCTGTAACATTTTTATCTCATTTAATTGTTATTTTAATCGGGTTTTGGTGATAAGTATTCCCCGGAAAGTAGCTTAATTATTAATAATACATTTTTAACAAATGTAGCTTTAGTCTTAAACTTAGATATACATTAGCTTTACTAATTCTAGAATTTTATTTAATTTGTATTACAAATTATATAATTCTTGTTCTTGTAGATTCCTGAAGATAAAAAAAAAAGTATTTTTACAGATTATCGGTTTGACTCCAAATAATGTTAATAAAAACGATCTTTTCATATTTAAAAAAAAAATTTAGTAAGAGAACAGCACTAGCCGATGACCGAATATACGTTTTTTGGGGAATTTAAAAGAAAACATCTTACAGAACATATATATTTATGTGACATAAATACCTACTTAGTGTACATTATTTCCAAGTGTCTAATATTCTTGTTGTAACTTATTTACAGAAAGATGTCTAAACTTACTCTGGTTCTCTTCTCCCTCGTGGTGTTGGCTGTGACTATAAGTGCTGCAGACAATAGACCAAGATTTACTGCAGAGGCATCCAGGACAGGATTCCCAGGAGGAAGGACCGACTCCTTCAAGGTCTCCCAGGACGCCTGGAGGTCCAAGGACGGGAAATGGTCTGCAGGAGGATATGTCCAACACGACAGGACCAAGTATGGCGGAGAACGCTTTAAGGATACACATGGAGGATTCCAAGTCACCGGGAGGTTCTAGAGGAAATTTCTAAATTTCTTGTTGCCTTGTACATATTGTAAATTCATTTGTTCTAATTTTTTAAATAAAATTATTTATTGATACTATAGGAATTATTCTTTATCCGATTTGCGTGCCCTATACCATCCTTAGAAAGATTTAACAAGGTACTTGATTTAAAAGAGCCAAAACTATTTTAAGAAGTAAATAAAAAGGATTGTAGCCTATTGAACAGACTTTTTTCGAGTTTCCAATTTTTTGGTATTCTACTGAGTCGATGGTCAACTTGGTATAGAATTGTTAAGGAAAATTAGAGCTGTGTTGAAATACCGTCCCTTATGTATGAATTAAATTGCATAAGATATACATGGTAACAAATTCCACTTCCAACTGTTTTTACCATTAATTTTTTTTCTCTTATTTATTCACTTATTCAAACAAAAACTTAAGAAATTTTCAATTTAGTCTTTCTTGGAAATCTTTGCCCGTCGATTTTCGGCTATTAACAAACATTTCAACGAATTAAAAAAATTTTTCGGTTCTTTATTTCTTAAAAATGCAGCCATATATATATATATATATATTTACACATGACACATAATTTCAATTTTTAACAGACAGTATTTTTTTATTGTTTTTGTACATGATCCAGAAGATTGAACGTCAAATTTTACTTGCCATACTACCATCTCGTAGGTTTACTGTACTATGGAAATTCTGAATAAATTTCAATGGCTTTATTGTAATTATTTTCTATTTGAATAAAAAATCTAGGCAATGAGATAAAACAATTCATAGTTGCTCTAATTATTTAAAAAAAATATAAATAACGATAGTGGGGACAAAAAAAAAGGTGTGATTATATCTTTACTTTGGAAGAAATTATTGAAAATTATCAAGTATAATATTCATCAGGTTTGACTATAAGTAGACAGTTTTGTAATACGGTACTGTATCTTTCCTTTGGATTCTGAGTATTAAACTTAGTAAAAACACGGCTATCTACTTCTATTTTAAAATTTAATAATCCAGATAAATAATACAAATACATTATTTCTCGTGATATAACCTACAATCCTCTGAAATGGGTTGTAGAATCAAAGCATGATCGCAATATTGTTCTATCCGTCGGTCTACAAAAATTCAACGGCTGATAAATTTATGATGCTCCTTGAATTTATGATTGAAGTTGGATTATTCCTTATATGTGTCACCACTGTATTTTTTTTCATATCGTACACAATTTCTACCTGTAAGAATAATATTTTAAGACGGTGTCTTACATCCCTTGTCCGTAAAAAAATTGGGCCTTACTAGAAATATTTTTATTTACACCTAAGGGCTTTCAAGATCCAGGATTCCGTCATCAGAGGCAAGCGTATATATAAACTACGCGTAAATAATACCAAGAGAGATTTATAAACTTCAACCTCTAACTTTACTCAGAAGACATTTCTTCTTCTCTGATGTCGATCAATTGAGAAAATTCTTTTAGTCCACTGATTGTTTTTTTCTTAAATGGATTTTCTACTCCTAAAAGTAATTAATATTCAAAATTTATTATAATATAAAGATATTACTGCATATCAGCTTCACAAAGATCATTATACATTGTGAAACAAAAATCATGGTAAATAATTTTATATGTTCTCGGAAATAATACAAGAAAACTTTCTGACATTAACAAAGTAGCTTGTAATAATTATTTATAAAACACTTCAAATTTATATAAATAAATCAATTTTCCTACAAATCCCATCTTGTGTAAAAAACAACTGTTTTGGGCCAAGAATAAAAAATACATATCTTCTCCTACAAATTTAATAATGCAATGAAAACAAGCTATGTGATCTTCAATTAATGGTGAAATGGCAAAAAGTCTGATTAAGAAAATTTTTAGATTTTAACAAGTTTTCTATGAGAGACAGATTGCTATAAAATAAAATAAATTGACCGATATTAATATAATACAAAAATTAATTTTAATTATAAGACTCTAATAATACTTTGGTAATAATGGTATGTAGAAAGTTCTTTTACTAGTATAAGTGCATAGTAAATGTTAAATTTTAACATATCGTTTACTAGTTTTAGGTTAAAATTTATTGTATTTCTACTAATGTAGATTGGTATAAGAACAATAAATCAGTCAGTCACGCAGGAGTTGCGTAAATTTAACAGCTTTCCTTCCGTTCCTTTAAGACAGTACTGAATAGTTGTAGCTTACAATCCGAGAGTAATACGGGAATAAATGATATCAACTAAGTGCGCTCTATAATGACCTGGAAGGAAGTGTGGGGAGAGTTCTCAATCTTCGTAATTATATTTGCTAATATTTTCATTCTTTTTTCAATGACTAGTTCATAAATAAATAAAAAACAAGATGATTTTAGTTGGGGTTCGGTCAAGGTAGATCCAAAAAAAAAAAAAATACAAAGTTAGAAAAAAAAGTTTATTTTTTTAAAAAGATTATCTGCCAACGTTTCGGCTTACATTGTAAGACATCTTCAGGGCTGCCTATCATGAAGACAAGAGAGGATAGGACGTCCCTAAGTTCACTTTCCCATGACTGGAATGGAACACTTTTTTAAAAATTTGTATTAATTTTTTTTTTTTTTTTGGATCTACCTTGACCCAACCCCAACTAAAATCATCTAATAATAATATCTACATCTTTTATTTATAATATAGAAGCTTGTCCTGAGCCATGGGTGTTTAAAACGGGGTGGCAACCTGTAGATAGCCCCTCCCTCCAATGACCCTAAGTGGTTGCAAGGGAGGCTAACCCAGCAAAAAAAAAAAAAAAAAAAAAAAAAATAATATCTACGGTCAAAAACTCTCCTTTAAAAAAAACAAAATAAGGTTTTACTGATTTTATTTAAATTATTAAGCCCGGACGCGGGAAAGGTGGGAAAAAAGAGAAATATTCATTATAATGACACAATATTGATTATACGTACCATCGAAAATTACTAAATGAAATAAAATGAGAAATAACATTCAACTGAACCTCAGTCTTTATTTCTTTATTTTTCATGAATACACCAAAATGAGTCAATAATGGTCGGTCCTCCCAATATATAGATTAAACTGAATGTTTAAAAGGTCACAACAATAAAATCTGTTAACCTGTTCAATGGTATCATTTCAGGTTAGCACTGCAAAAAAATATCTTCTTCAACCACTGAATTTTTCAATAACTCTTTTCACAAAGAAGTTGGTTTGGTAAATAATTAATTATCAAAATAATGTTTTAATAAATAAAATTTTTTTATTGTAAAAATTATCAACTATTAGAAAAATATACAATATTCACACAACATTTAGGAATTTAATGTATGTTAATTTTAATTTTGTCTAAAACCTCCCATGTGTACCCTTAAGCTGTTCACCAAGAAAAATATATGTCTGTTCTATAGGCTACATTTATTTTTGTTTACTTGTTAAAATCCTAGACAGAATAGTTCATATGTGGCTCTTTTAAATCAAATTCCTAGTGAAATCTTTCTAAGGATGGTATCGGGGTGGCAAATCGGATAAAGATAAATTTCTATATTATCAATAAATAATTTTATTTAAAAAATTAGAAAAAATGAATTTACAATATGTACAAGGCAACAAGAAATTTATACATTTCCTCTAGAACCTCCCGGTGACTTGGAATCCTCCATGTGTATCCTTAAATCGTTGACCGCCATACTTGGTCCTGTCGTGTTGGACATATCCTCCTGCAGACCATTTCCCGTCCTTGGACCTCCAGGCGTCCTGGGAAACCTTGAAAGAGTCGGTCCTTCCTCCTGGGAATCCTGTCCTGGATGCCTCTGCCGTAAATCTTGGTCTATTGTCTGCAGCACTAATGGTCACAGCCAAAACCACGAGGGAGAAGAGAACGAGAGTAAGCTTAGACATATTTCTGTAAATAAGTTAAAATAATAGTTAATATGATTGATAATGTCTGTGTATATATTTCATCTAAAGATTTCTTAATAAAATATATTTTATTTTTAGTTTAACTAAAAATTCAATTGGATACCCAAGAATCTTTAATATACAGTAAGTCAGAACCAGGCTAAAGCTTCAGATAAAATCCAAAAGTCGTCAAGAGAATGAAGTTTAAAAAAAAAATTATTGTTTCTTTAGCTATCTTTAAGTTGTATTTGAATCTAACGAAAAATGTGTTTAAATAACTCTAATCATTGGCAAAATACATCATGTTCCTCGTGTAATTAAAACATAATTATCCATCGTTTACTTTTCATATTATCTATAATCCTTAAATATTTAAGCTTAGAGAGTTTTACTGTTATTTTTATAATAATGATATATATTCTTACTTGTCCGTAATTTTCCGAATAGGTTTCATGAATAGATGGATATATATATATATATATATATATTTATANGTTTTTGCTTGTAGATGAAGAGGGGCTATGCATATGAAGATATGGAAAAATTAAATTGTGAAACCATGGACCACTGTATAGAGTTAGTACAAAATTTAGTCATTACTCCAATTACTAAGGAAAGGAACATGTCCATAGAAACAGAAAACTCTGAGAACCAACTTACTTGATGTGTGAGGTAGAAGTGTTGTCTGAAGGAGAGCTGAGACAGTACTGCATGTCCACCATTCTCTTCAGGAGTATATATCCTCAGGAGTCTGTACTCCACAGTAGTCGAAGAGTACGAGGAATCCTCTGGTCTGGGCACAACAGCGCCGGCACTGATTTCGGGGTAGGGGTGGAGGTCAGGGCTTATTGTCCTTCGTGTTTTCTTGTGCGATCAACTCTTATCATAAAAGTGTGTGATATTCCATAGATATTTTCTATATGAGCTATAGTAAATCTGCTTTAAAAAAAATAATAATTCAGGCTAAAAAAAGAATCAGTGTTGTTTAGGATATTTCTGACATTGTCATTTAACCACTTCAGATTTATGATTTTTCCCCAAAATAGATTCTTTTACAATCATTTGAAGCTTAATGTCATTTCTATGAAGGGGTTTGGACGATATATACCAATAAGACATAATAAAAATTTTTGATATTAATCCAGTTTTTTTAATTTAATTTGCCAATATTTGAATTAGCTAAAAGATTAATAATTAATTGATTTATGTAAATATTGGTTATTTTTATAAGTATAAAGTATTAAT
>KZ808305.1:73207-85210 GCA_000696205.2 Oncopeltus fasciatus
TTTTTTTTTTTTTTTTTTTTTTTTTTTTTTTTTTTTTTTTTTTTTTTTTTTTTTTTTTTTTTTTTTTTTTTTGGCGGTGAGTGAACCATTAGGCAATGAAAGAATACAATACTTATCTTAATGTAATGTGATATCAAAAGTATGAATGTAGAAAGCTATATAAGATAATTTAAAAACTTGCAGACAACAACCTATTAAAAAAATAATTGAAAAATTATTGAAAAAAAAAAAAAATTAAAACAGTAATTGACCACACCTACACATCATGTAGAAGAGAGAGGACGTCCTGTCCCTCCTTTCATATTTCCATGACTGAGAGGAAAATATAATTTTTGAGGACACCGTGGGAGGTAGAAAGGTGGGGGGTAAGAAGCGGAAGGTACATATGGAAAGCGGCAAGAGAGGGCAATAAAAAGGACAAAGGAAAAAAGGAAGGGTATTATTGAGAATAGGTAAATAAATAGGTAAATAGGAAAATGTTTGAATGAATTGAAGAAATTTGTTCTATGACCGTTTTTAAATTTTTTTTTAAAGGCTGTTGTCTGCATGTTTTTAAATTCTCTTACAATACTTCTCTTGTTTATTGGGACTTTGCTATTGTCGGAATGCACAGTTTCTGCCTTCAAAGCTGTCTTTAGAGGGAGTCAACAGAGAGTTTAGAGGCCCTGATGATGGGAGCTGTGCCTTCCGAAAGCGACAATGCACGAAGAAAAGCAACATAGGCTTGGAGAAGATACATTATTTCTCCACCTAAAGTGTCATTTTCCAACGTTTATGTGCCCCAGAAATCTAATAATAATGTAAAAACGCTAAAAAATTTTACACTATTATTTATTTTCTTCTTGAAAAATAGTTTTTCATTTCAAATCCTTCAATTAGTAAACGATTAAATGGAATTTCTAGAGAATAGAATAAAAAAATCTATCTGGCCCAGGCACGGATCTCCTGCTTTTCGGGCAAGCTTGGTCCTGGCCGTTCGACGTTCGAGCCGTGCCTGGGACAGATAGATTTTTTTATTAATTTTCCCTTGCATTTAATCGTATAAAATTGACGTAGGATATTATACCACGATAAAAAAAAAAAAAAAAAATTTAATATCCTTCACTTAGAGTATTTTAGTTGAAATCGGAAGAAGAAAAGAGGGGTTTTAGAGGAAGTATTCATTTTAGTTTGGAAAAATTCATAGAGCTTATGAGGCGTAAAACAGGATAAACAGGCGATTCAGGTTGGGACCATGGCGCGATTTTTTTATCTATTTTAACGGATCTTCACCGATCCTAAATTGGAGAAGCTAATTACATGGCCTGTTAAAATATTGGGTGTGTGTGTTATATGCGCTCTAGCGTCTGAAATTTAAAAAATAATGAAACCAAATTCTGTATTTGAGAACATTTGTATGAATTCGCTAATAGCTAAAACCTGTTGGGAAGAGGAAGGATTTAGAGGAACACGGAAATTCAAATCATAATTTCTAAGTGATTATGAGTATTTTTTAAAAAATTCATAAAATGTAAGTTTAAAACTTATTAAAAAAAACTCATATTCAAAAATTTAACAATTTAATGTTGTGCGACGACCTGAACCTGTATGGAGAAACCGAATTTGGCATTTTAGGCGTTACCAATAAATTTCCTTGAATGTTTATAAATAAAAGCTTGTCTTTAGCCATGGATGTTTAGAATGAGGTGACAAACTACACTCCTCTCCATGACCCTAAAAGGTTGAAGGAGAGGAAAACACATTAAAAAGTAAAATATGAATGGCTCCAAGCATTTGGGTGAAATCTTAAAATAACAAATGTCATGAAATTTTCTAATTTTTATATTATATATTGATTTTATCTTTTTGTGTATGCACTGCGCTCTCTACCCCACCTATCCTTGATTACTATATATATATATATTTCATAAGCTATGTGTAACAAAGTTTTATTTAAGTAGTTTTTCTTTTTTTTAGGGGGTGAATGTTGTCNATTGGGTTTGTTATTTTTAAAATGAAAAATCAAAACGGCGCGAACAGACCATTCATTTAACGGGTGTACGGTAGAAATGAAAGTCATGTAGGCATACACATTAAAACAGCTGTTCAGATTATATTTTTCCCCTCAAATTTAGGCCATAAAGTTTTATCATATCTGCTCCCTGATAACTAGTAATTGCAGAGATATCTAATTTAATGGATCATTTCCAAAATTCGAAGGCCAGAGATATTAATCTATGTTTTGTTCTTTCAAACTTTTGTGTAAATGTAGATAAAGGATACATGTATGTGTGAATCCATGTTTAATAACCCTAGTGTAAAGTGAAATAACAGTTTTAAATGGGTTCATGAAAAAAAAAAAAAATGACATTGTTCAGCATTTCTTAAAATGTGGTTTTAAATGACTTAATCAGTTCCTCTAGAAGTTGTATTTACAACATGACGCAAAGTTCAATGAATTTCAGCAGATCTTCACCTGATCCCCAGTAGAAAAATTGAAATTATGTACCATTACAATTTTTTACACATAAAATGGCTGTCCAAAATTTTAAAGAAATTCGTTAATGGCTTAATTGGTCATGAAGGAGAGAAGCCAAAATTTAAAATCTTAATAACTTTTTAATTGTTAGTGTGATAAAAAAATGTGTTAAACAAGACTGGTGTAAAAATTAAATTAACAACATTTATACACTCTAAAATGAGTCAAAAAAGAAGAAATTTACAGAATTAATCGAGAGAAATTTATTTAGAGAACAAATTTAAAGAGTTTTCGTAAATTTTTTACAAATTTTTTTGTTTATATCATTTTTCTGACGAGATTATATTTCAACAGCCCTGAAGATGGCTTACAATGTAAGCCGAAACGTCAACTGATAACAAAAAATATATTTTTTAAAAGTTTTACAGTTACTACATCACTGTAAATCATATAATTTTCTCGTGTTTTCTTATATCTCAAGAGCCCAAAAGATGGCTTACAATCTAAGCCAAAACGTCAAATAATACAAATTTTTTATTAATTGTAATTTTTTGGATCAACATTGACCGAACCCCTACAAATTCACAACTAATGAGTTTAAAAAAAAAAATTATTTTCGAGTTGGGCTAGCCCTTTCACTAGTAAATATAGAAACTAAACTCGGTACATAGATTTAACATAGAAACTTATTGAATTAACTCTCTTTTGAATAAAATTAGATGAGTAGGAGAGGCTAGTTTAGATAATGATCAAATTATATAATATTGATTTCTAAAATTATTCTAACCATCCCTAACCATCTTATATAATATTGATTTCTAAAATTATTCTAGCACATGATAGTTTTGTAAAAATATTTTATCGCACATCATTTTCAAGAAAATCGCTTCATACGGATGTCATTCATGAATATAACTAAGATGGCTGAGTACTTCACCACTCTTCCTTCCCGAACGGTATAGAGTAAGGTCTATTTTATTGAAATTTATTTATGCCAGGCATATGGTTATAAATATTATAAGATTATAACGGGTCGATAAACGATTGAAATGGATTGGAATATAATAATGAAGAATTGCACTAGAAGTAGGGAAAGCTTTTTTTTAACAAATGCAAATAATATTCACGAAATAAAAATATGAAATTAAAACCCGAAATACATAAATCAAATTTTGTATTTCAAACAATATAAAATTGTTTATATAGAACTAAAAAAAAACAAAACAATATAAAACCCTTGATTACAGTTACCTCTTGAAATCATCTTTTTCATAAACATCAAAAACCCTTCCCTCAATCATTAGCTCCCCCCCAAAAAACTCCCCCCGTGCAAAAATAAACCTCTAAGCTACTGAATGGAGAAGTAAAGCTGCATAATTCTTTGGCAAAATCTGAAATGAGAGTGGGACTAGCTTAAATATTAGAGGGCTTTAATAGACAATAGACATTTAAATTTCAGACAATTATTATCTGGGGTGGCACCAAGTTTTCCAACATCCAACGAATCCAGTCCTTTCAATCCAAAACCATCAGAATAATCGCAAATGCTCCCTATTACGTAATAAACCTATTTGGATACGTATCCAATTCCTCCCTTCACCACGATTTTAATATTCCTTTTGTTCAAGACTTCACTTCTTCCCGCGTCAGTCTTTTCCACAGTAAACTGCCATACTAATATACCATTCTAATCCAATGACTCAGACCATGTCTTCCAACTACAACCTCTACAACCCTCCCCGTCGACTAAAACGAAGATGGCTCCGTGACCTCCTGGGGACATAGTCAGTAAATAATTTGAGAGTGGTGTCATAGGTCACCTTCTCTCCTCATGTCATGATTGTCTCTAAATGTCATTTTTACTATTCATTGTAATCAAATTACAAAATGTTTTTATTTTGACAGAATTTAATAAGTAAATAAAGGTTAAAAAAAAGAAGAAGACTCTTACCGTCCTAACCCTATATTTCAGACATGGGCTTATTATTGTTAAAGACTGAGGAAGCAGGTAATGAGAGGACCTGAACTGTTCGTGGCAATTAAAGATGGCCACCTGCTGCTTTACTTCATAAGAGTAAATTATGTTTACTCAGAAACAACTGTTAGATTCATCTAGGCCTGCCTTGACTCTTCCATACGGTTAAAAAGCGGCTCGCCAGCGGCCCTCGCATCAGTGTTAGATCGCATGTCTCAGAGTAATCAATAAACAAGTCTTTGTTGACTTTAATTTATCTAAGCTAAATATTACACCCGCTAGAGCAAAAGAAAAACAACTTTTTTACTTGCACTTTACATTGAAATTAATTCTCCATTCCTAATCGTCTGATATTTATAGCAAACTTGCTTTTTTATGTAGCATTTGGCCATTTATTTCCCATAAGTAGAATAATGCTACCGCAAGGCTAAAACTCCTATAAGAATAGTGCGTCCCGATTATAACAAAACCTAGTGAGCAACTGTGTTACTAACTTAGGGTGCTCGAGACTACCCTTGTTTACTATTGGCCTGTAGCGGGATTCGAACGCAGGAACTTTTTCACTACACCACGAGTGTGTCAGGAATGGAGATCTACAATTGCGATTTATATAAGAACTTTTTGAATCATAAAAGGTGCTGAAATTGCTTAACCTTTTAAAAACTTACACCTTAGGCTAAAGCTATGTACAAGTGAGAACTATCAATTAGTGAAGACATGAAAACGAGTCACATGATGGTAGACTGTAGGAGGCAGCGGCCCTCTACTTACACCTTAAAAAGGAATTGATGTGTCATCAAGCTGTACACATCGTATGTTACTCTTTTCTGTTTTTCGCTTCTTTTTCTTTTTACTTTATTATCTTCTTATTCTATTAATTTAATATAATTGTATACAGTAATGTTATCTACACGTTGTATCTCAAGATGAGACATATAGATAATTTTTTAATTTTTCTTAAAACATAGGCTCCCTCTTTTGATAATAAAATGTGGAAAACAGGAGATAGTTTTGATCTAAACGTTAATAATAAAAACTTTATNTGTGTGTGTGTGTGTGTGTGTGTGTGTGTGTGTGTGTGTGTGTGTGTGTGTGTGTGTGTGTGTGTGTGTGTGTGTGTGTGTGTGTGTGTGTGTGTGTGTGTGTGTGTGTGTGTGTGTGTGTGTGTGTGTGTGTGTGTGTGTGTGTGTGTGTGTGTGTGTGTGTGTGTGTGTGTGTGTGTGTGTGTGTGTGTGTGTGTGTGTGTGTGTGTGTGTGTGTGTGTGTGTGTGTGTGTGTGTGTGTGTGTGTGTGTGTGTGTGTGTGTGTGTGTGTGTGTGTGTGTGTGTGTGTGTGTGTGTGTGTGTGTGTGTGTGTGTGTGTGTGTGTGTGTGTGTGTGTGTGTGTGTGTGTGTGTGTGTGTGTGTGTGTGTGTGTGTGTGTGTGTGTGTGTGTGTGTGTGTGTGTGTGTGTGTGTGTGTGTGTGTGTGTATTTTTGTGCATATGGTTGGATTAATTGAAGGCCAGAATTCTCACTAATGTGTGACTGGGCTAGCATTTTTGTGAGTATGGGATATAATGCACGCGAATGTATGAGTGAAAACACAAATTTCGAAATTTTCCCCATGAATCCTACCTTTTAGCATTTCAATATAAAAAGAAAAGATGTTTGTAAGGCCGCAAAATAGATAGAATATAATTTTAGCCCAAAAGTAAAGATTATTCAAAGGTAATGTCGAAACATTTCATTTTTCACTATGAAACATTACATATAGCGTTAACTTGAAAATTGGCAGGCTGAGTTCGTTAAAAATGACAGCATCAAAATATGTCATAACAGTAGACAGGATTACCTGAGACAATTTCTTATCATGGTATTATCTTGTTCAGAGCATAAAAATGCCTTCATACATTAATGTTATAATAATTTTAATAAAAGATAATTTTTTGACGTTTCGTTGATTATTAAACTTCTTAAAATCTTTGAAAAAAAAAATTTTAGACCCTCATCAAACGTTGGCATTCTATGTTTAAAAAGACCAATTTTTCAATAAGAAAAAAGTCAGTTACGCAAGAGCTGCGCATATTATGTAGATTTCGCCATTTTCGAAATTGCCACGAAGTGTGGTTTGATACACAGAAAGGATCATTTGAGGACTTTGGACTGGAAGGATTGGATGCATTGGATGTGAGAAGGTCTAGTGGCGCCACAGAATTCAATAGATATTCTATATGTTCAAATAGATTAGAGAATTATTTGGTGGATCATTAGTTCGTTGTATACTGACAATTTATATGTTCATACGAGTAGTCTTTATTATAGTCCGTAGCGCCTTGTCATTTTTGCCTTATGTGTTTTTTCCAGGTATGACTTGAGTCCAAATAGAAACCGAGATATCTTAGATTGGATTGGCAGATAGGAATATCTTTGAAGGATGTATAAGCGGAAGCTTGGTACAGATAGTGAATTTGACATGATCATACTGTCATAGGTTTAGGTGTTCTAGAAGGAAATTATTAGCAATGGACGCAATGATGGCCGTATTTTTAGACCCTCATCAAACGTTGGCATTCTATGTTTAAAAACACCAATTTTCAATAAGAAAAAAGTCAGTCACGCAAGAGCTGCGCATATTATGTAGATTTCGCAATTTTCATTCATTGGTAATTTGGAAATAAATTTGTTATTTGAGCTTCTTTTTGTTAACCATGAGATGAGTTTTTCTATGGCTGAAACCATGTGTGTCGAATAAAGATTTAGAGGTAGATCAACATTAAAACTATTAATATGTGCGTTAATATTATCGTATGAAAAAAATGTATAGAACGAAATAGGAGTAAAATATAACTTTCTGCCATTCATAATCTATAACACTTATTTTTTTAAAATTCGTATTAAGTTGGAGGATGTGGAATTTCGGACGACGCAGCTACTAGCGTCCGAGTCATCAAAAAATCAAATAATTAGAAAACAAAAATTTATACTATTTAGACATATTTATCTCCTTTAGGAAATTCATTACTCCGGCTGTATTAACTACGTCATTTCCCAAAGAATATTTCAATTCTTGGGAAACAGAGTGTTTAGCTTTGGCGCACGTACATATGTATGGCATTCACATACATTATATGTCAAACTGTGGTGTTGATACCACAAGCATGTCCTGTAACAGGAAGAAAAACCACGCTCGAACACATATCCGTGTGTAAACCTTGTATGGCCAATTCGAAGGCGAGCCAGTACCACCTCTTCACGTCTGCTGGAGTGCAACGATGTCAACCGCTTGACTGGGTTTTGCTTATTTCGTGCAATGCTGTTCAGGGACATTCCATCCAAAACCTCTTCCATCCTTTGTTCTCCTTTCGTAAAAGGGGCAAAGATGGGTCAGAAGGACGGGCAATATGTCAGGCAGGTGATGGGCCTCATTTGCTGCCCTGTCAGACTTCACATTCCCTGGCATACCAGAATGGCCCGGTACCCACACAAATCCCACATACACTCCCAGGTGATGCAGATGTCTGAGATACGAATGAACCCTCAGAATAACCGAGTGGTCCGTTGCGAGATGTTTTAGCCCCTTCAATGACCTCAGCGAATCGGAACATATCACCACACCTCTCCAAGGAGCTGAAATAATGAAATAAAAAGCCCCACTAATAGCATATAGCTCTTATGCTATAAGTCTCATATTAAGGGAGATATTTAAGAATGTAATTTGGAGTTTTGGAAGATCCTCTAAAGTATAGAAATCAAAATCTGCATTCCGAATTTATATCCAAATCCCTTAAAATTTTTAATTTTGGTTTGAAATGAGATGAGGGGAAGGAAAAGTTCTGAGGGAGACCAATATTTATAGTCTTAATATACTTGTTATATAAGTTACGAAAATGTTTATAGAAGATAATTGGTGTAAAATGTAGTTTGCTAGTGCTTATTTTTTATTACATCTTTCCATCTTTCGAAAAAGTCGACTTTGTCACTAAAAACGCTTATTAATACATTTAAAAATGTTACTCAAGCGCTTATCCTTCGCTCATCCTTCCTGNTCGCCTGACGGACGTTTTTTGTTATTACAGATTGGATTTATTAAACGTAAAACAATATAAGCCTTTATAAGAGGTTAAAACACTTTATCTTTTGCTTTTACTTACAGAGACATGCATATTTTTTTTAATTAAACAAATTGACCAGAAGCTTTGTCTACGCTGTAACTCTGTAACTTATGACTTTACTCCATTTTCAGCGAAAAAGGTATATTTGAGGCGAACAAAAGTGGTTTCCTTCCAGAGTTAAAATGATCGATCTACAGAAGAGTGGTAACACTACAGACCTGTTGATACCCCGTTGGACATTGTACATAACCAGCGATGCCCGCCATGTTCACCATTACGCGGCAAGCTCTTGAACTACTTACCACTGGCAGGCCCATATGTTGTCTACCCCAAGAGTTTACAACGAGAAGTATATTTCCCATGGAAGGCTTATTGGGCATTGTTCCTTTGGAGCAGGCTCGTGGAATCGTGAGAAGGGCTGTCTCGCTGTGACGTAATCGCATCCAGCGAGGTAGTAAGTGGAGAATAATGAAATCCCTGGCAAAACTTGGGCAAGTGAACAGTCTCCATGTCATCTCTCGGCTCTGTCGCAATCCGTTTCCCGGTGTTCCGCTTTACCACGTCATACGTGGAAGTCAGAGAGTAAATTTAAACAGGACGAATCTTGCGACAGACCCCCGACCCCCCGACAAATTAGACATTCAACTGTCTGTAGTTATTTTAATCTCTGTAATATATAATTCATAATATATTTAAGACACATAGCTCATCAATATGCTTTAGGCAATCATTGATTTAAAGGTATGGAATCCCTTGGCGCAGTATCAATGAAAAAGCTTAGCTTAGGAGGGAGTATGTATTGGCCTGTTTGAATTTGTATACCTGCCAAAAAAAAAAAAGTTTCCGCTAGAGACTTGCATACATCAGCTATGCAAACAATCTGCTATATTTATTTAGGTTTCATTTAGCTCGCCCCCCTCCCCCCTCCCCAAATAAGAAAGGAGCCGATCACAGCGTATTATTTTCGTGCGCACGTTGAATTATTTATGTTAAGTCGGGTGCTGTCAGAGGTGGGTGGAGGGTTGGTATCTGATTCCGAACACCTGTTATCTCTCCTCGAGGCCGGCCTAACCAGTGGTTAGCGGGGGTCTCCTGGCTAATGCTGACTGGCTACCTGCGCCCTCCGCCTGNAGGAAAACCCTTTCAGAGTACATTTAGTCTAAGTTGTCCCTCCGGTCAAAACTCTAAGTGTTTTTGAGATTTTTTACAAAGTGATAATCATGTTTCATCTTCTAAACACAAATGAGATTAATTTCAGTATATCTTTGACTAGGTCGATTTGAAGGACATTGTGAAGGGTAGAGTTGGATACACAGAAGGGAGCGTTTGAGGACTTTGGACTGGAAGGATTGGATGCATTGGATGTGAGAAGGTCTAGTGGCGCCACAGAATTCAATAGATATTCTATATGTTCAAATAGATTAGAGAATTATTTGGTGGATCATTAGTTCGTTGTATACTGACAATTTATATGTTCATACAAGTAATTTTTATTATAGTCCGTAGCGTCTTGTCTTTTTTGCCTTATGTGTTTTTTCCAGGTATGACTTGAGTCCAAGTAGAAACCGAGATATCATAGATTGGATTAGGAGATAAGAATATCTTTGAAGGATGTATTAAACGGAAGCTTGGTGCTGATAGTGAATTTGACATGATCACACTGTCATAGCTTTAGGTGTTCTAGAAGGAAATTATTAGCAATGGATGCAATGATGACCGTATAATCGGCAAAGGTAGCAAAGAGAGTATCAGCTGTCGTTGGGAAGTCGGAAGTATATAGTGTGCAGAGTAATCTGATCCCTGTCGTACCCGGAAAAATCGGTCGGATAAATAGGAGCGGATAATTAGATATAGAGTATTTGGGAGGATACGCTTCAGTTTGTATAGAAGGTCCTTGTGCCAGACACGATCAAAGGCCAGACAGGATACATCCATAAACGCACCCATACTATACTCTTTTTTCTCAAGGGATGATGAGATGCAATCTACAACACGAAACACTTGCTGAGAAGTAGAGTGATGAGGACGGAATCCAAAATGATGGGGTTCGTTTCTGTAAGATTTTTGATAGGATAAAAGGAGGGATCTTCGGGTGTTATATTTGGTTTGGGGAAGAGTATTTTAATGGAAAATTTTCAAAGTAATTGGAAGTAAGCAAGACGGAATACATAGTTATATATCTGTGTGTGAGGAAGATGAGGGCTTATCGAAGAAGGTGTCGTAGGATTTTGGATGAGATAAGATCATAACCGGGAGCATTCTTCTTGGGTTGACGGGATGCAAAATACTTTACTTCGTTAGGTTTTTTTTTTTTAATTAAGTGTTAGCCTCCCTTGCAACCACTTAGGGTCATGGAGAGAGGAGCTATCTACAGGTCGCCATCCCATTCTAAACGACCATGGCTCAGGACACGCTTCTATTTATAGATAAAAGATTGACCTGGGCGGGATTTGAACCCGCGGCGTCAGGATTGCGAGACCCGAACGGATCCCATGAGCTACCCCGGCGCCCCCTTCGTTAGGTTTGACAGAATTGTTCACAATTTATGACATAAAAAAAATCAAATTCGGCATTAAAGCAAATTTACAAACCGTTAGATGAGATAAACTCTTTCATTTTCTCTTATTGTTGAAGTTACGGAAAAAAAAAATACAGAACAAAACAGGAGTTTTTAATGCAATAACCTTACATTAATGTCCCATACAATTTTTAAAAAGAACGCAAAATAATAAAAAATAATGAAGATATTTGTTCATTGTCTCTTGGCTTGTAAGAAAATAAGTAATGTACCCATATCAATATCCATAATAGCTATGATATTAAGTAATTTAGATTTTAGTCGCTCTCCTTCCCTGACCAGTTTTAATAATTAATGGTTTGAAAAATAACTTGAAATACCGAATTTGGTTGCAAAAAACAAAAAAAAAACAAAAAACACATCACTCACACACACACACACACTGACACATTTACATAAAATTTTACGTGACATTCTTTTTTAGTGTCCAGTTGATAGAAACGAATAAAATTTTCAAAATATGTACCATGAGAGGTACCTTAATCATTACATTATTTTAGAATAAAAAAAAAACATCTGTAAACCCATTTTATAATAACTCTCTAAAATCCAAACACATATTTTCAACGGGTAAAGAAAGCCGACTAAAATATATCCATTGAAATTAATTATTCATACATATCTTAGTGAAATTCCATTATCAATCCATTTTAGTAGCAGAAAATTTGTTCGGGTTGGGTCAAAGTTGTCAACACAATATATATATATATATATACCAGACAGTCTAGTCTCTCTTCACTCCTCACCAACGAAGGGCTAGAGATCACCGAAAATTTTACTCCTAGTGTGTGAGTAATCCATTTTTATTTTTGTGTCTGCACTGCACTCTCTATCCCACCTATTCTTGATTGCTACAAGTCGTAGCCGCAGGTTTTTCATTCTCTCTCTCTCTCTCTCTAT
>KZ808305.1:96145-116139 GCA_000696205.2 Oncopeltus fasciatus
CAGAAGAGATAGGGGGGGGGATCGCTTGCTTACTATTGGTAACATTATTCTCGTGCATCTCTGCGAGTCGCACCGTCTGAAATAATGCAACGTCGCATCGCGGTTGAAGTAATTATATATTTTTGGGCGAAATCGTTTCAGGTCCTTAAAAAAAGGAGATGAAATGAAAGTGTTTGTTTTTTTAACAGCCTCCCCTCCCCCATAATGCAATTCGAAATTAAAAGAAATCAAAATTACAACCCATTGTATCAAAATTTGATGTATTCAAAACACTTAGAGCCCAAAAATAAATAAAGAAAATAAGAGGAATCTTTTCTCTGGTAGGTGGTACTCTTCTGATCGAGATGATAATTAAGCCCACCATATTCCCTGTGGAGAAATATGTAGTCCAGTGCTTTCAGGAATAATGGAAGGACGCGGGCTGACTCGTGACGGGGCATGACTTCTTGTTCTGGCCTCGTCTTTCATGGGCGGTTTTCGAATGTCCATCTTCCTAAGCATTTTAAACTACCTCCCTCTTGTTGCAATCCGCTGCACGTTAAAAGCATGAATGACTCAAGTGGTTGGTGGTCATAAATGCTTTTTAAAGTAAATGTCAAACTTACAATGTTCAATAAGAAAGTTTCACATGAGACAAAAAAGTACAAATAAGACATCTGTTAAACAAAATACAAATATGAATGAAAAATACTTGTAGCTGCCATAGTCCACTAGACTAATCCAGATCACAAAGAATTTTGTTATCAACAGACTCCAAATAATACGTCATCTATCTATTCCAAGTCATCTATGCCTAACATTTAAAATTTGGCAAATTACTGCATAATCCATCAATAATAAAATATTAATGCACTTGCTCCGAAATAATCATTCAATATTAGCCAAAAAATGTTTTAATTAATCTCTCAAAACAGTCAATAATTATAATTTTTATATAGTTACACATTTAATACTATAAAGATATTAATTAACTGATCGAGATGTTCTACTATCATCAACTCATAATTAGAATCTTTAATTCCATCCTGGTTAGCCCTACTTCATCTCTCTGACCAAAAGTCTTCTTCCATCCTTCTGGTCAATAGTATAAATACCTAGCTATTGTTGTCCCTAGTCGTCCGTGACTAGTCATTCCTTATCTTTATCTTCCGTTATCCTTGTCTTCATTTTTTCCAACCGTAAGATTCCTTCCATAGTCTTAATATCCAGTTATCTATAGTCATTCACCCACAGTCTTTCATTCCTTTACTTTATCTTCCGTTATTCCTTGTCTTCATACCTCATTTTACAACCTTAATAATCCTTCCCAAGTCCATCCATAGTCTTAATATACCATAGAGTGACCTAAGGTATTTTTACTCATAGCAAATCCTAGTCTCAAAACGTAATTATACTTTGTTTTTCATCAATAGTCATTCCTGTTATAAAAAGTAAGTTATCCCAGTCCTTCATCTCTCCTCTTTACTTAAAATCACCTTTATTATTCCTTGTCATCATTTTTTTTCCAACCGTAAGATTCCTTCCATAGTCTTAATATCCAGTTATCTATAGTCATTCACCCACAGTCTTTCATTCATTGACTTTATCTTCCGTTATTCCTTGTCTTCATACCTCATTTTATAACCTTAATATTCCTTCCTAAGTCCATCCATAGTCTTAATATATATCGAACTAAGGTATTTTTACCCATAGTAGATCCTAGTCTCAAAACGTAATTATAATTTGTTCTTCTTCAATAGTCGTTTATATTATAAAAAAGGAAGTTATCCCAGACCGTTATCCCTCCTCGTCATTTGAAATAACTTCTATTATTCCTTGTCTTCATTCCTTTTCACCCCAATTATAAGTACATGGTTATCACTAGTCTTCAACCATTGTCTTCCTCTTTTATTATCCCTCGTCTTCTTTCCCTTGATTTCATCCATAATCATTCGTACACAACCATTATGGTACGTAATTCCTGAACCCCAACTATCAATCATGTTATTTCCTAATGATTAAGTGTAACAAGTGTTGTATATATAAAACATCCATATTAAGGAAGATGTTTAAGAATNTAATAATCATAATCTTATCTTTTATAATTATGATTTATTTAATAATTTAAAATATCACTCATTACTTATTTATGAATTTTTTTTGCATTACAATATTTATTGTACTATTTTATGAGCCTTGGACATCAAAAAGATATACCTCAAGATGCAGTAGTAGCAATTTTTCAATCTAAGCTTGCCTAGGCCATTCATACCAGCAATGCCTCCTTGAAAATCCTGAATTGAACCTCTTAGATAAGGATTTATTCTAATTCGATATTTTGATCATTATATTTGAGTAAAATTTGTCACTCAATAGCTGGAGCAACTTTACTTAGTAATTAGTAATATTTATGGTTGTTTAGTAAGAAAATCTCAACTAAACCAATGGTTAGGTAGGTTTTCAGAAGCTAAACTTTGCAATGGAGGAAAATAAGGGCTTTGAGGAGAATATTGGAGTAGGAAGCTTGAAATTTATAATGGGGACCATCTGTAACAATCTGTAATCAAGGGATAGGTAAATGGAAAAGCATAAAATGATTTGGTAATTTTTTAAGGGTATATATAATGTAGAGAAAATGGGGATTATGTTGAAGAATATTGAGTCTTTTTGTATATTACAGTTTTACAGAAGGATAATTTTTATTGATTGTGAAATAGATAGGATCAGAAGAGACTTCATGGTCTCTATGGTATCACGATTTGTTGTATTATTAAAGTCAGAACTTTGTATTTTTATATCCTAGAATGTTGTTAATCTTTCAAGAAAATTGGTTTCAGTCAGAAGCAGTATGTTAATTTTAAATTCATGTATAATACACTAGTTTGTTGGTGAGATTAGTGTTAAATGATACTTTTTTTTAGGCGTGTCGACCTTTTGGTCATTAATGCCAAATTAAATGACATATTTGGATTTCCATTATAAGTGAGTGTAGGATAGGCCATTTAGAAAACATTGAAGTTGATACAGACTGAGTATGATTTTTAAGATCAGCCAAAGTAAATTATGCAGAAGCATGGGAGTTTGAAATACAAGAGAGGGTTATTAATAGTTTAAAATGTGTCCAAATGTTAGGCATTGGTGGCAGTTTAGTAGATGGTTTCTTTATCACAGATCTTCAACTCAAATTTTGCAGATCATTCAAGCTAAAATTTGTTCACGTAGGCTTCGACGGTCGTCAGAAGTATTTACCGTTTCTTCTTCCGGGTTGGAATTTTACAATTTACAACTCTCATTCTTTTTTCAGCCCTGAAGAAGCCATCACATGATGTGCGAAAGCTCGGCAAATAACAACAATTTGACACGGTCCAACCCGGAAGATGAAATGGTAAATAAAGCTAAAATTTGTAAGAAAGCCATATAGAGTCACAGAGAAGGAGCTATCTATAGGCAAGCACAGAATTCTAAACGCCCATGACAAAACATACATGTTATATCAAGAAAATATGTGTCCAAACTTAAATCTCTAATGCTAGAGTAAGGGCCACCAATTGAGCTCTTATAGCAAAACATTATGAAAACTATTAACAATAGTTGAAATTCAAATGAATATTAAATTAAATAGTTTTCTTATGAAGAATTTTGGACCGTAGAGATTATTGGTAGAGAATTATTTAAAAAAAGTTAGGAATATTTTTAGTAATTAGTTAAATAACAGAATTGTGAGATATAATTATTAAAATGCATCAAAATTATTATAATTGATAAAATTATATAAGTTCCCACATTATTATTTTCAGACTTTTTACTTCTGCTCAAACTTTTACTTGAATTAGATAAAAGCTTAGTACAACATTTATAGTATTTGTCATAAAATTCATTAACAGTTATGAATATAAAAATGAATTATCTAACTGGGGACTGTGGTGCTGTGACTGAGCTGTGTATAGCACTCCCTATACATGTTTGCTCACTCCCAAATCAAATACTCATCTCGCAATACATTAACATCAAACTTGAAAGACCACTATGGCATAGTTGAATTAATTTGACAAATCCTTAACATTTTAAAGTACAATGACCTCTTCATCAAATTAAAATAATCCTTTTGGTATTAAACTAAAAAAAAAAAAGAAAATTAACTCTCCATGACTCTTAAATAAAAATGTCGTTATTAAAAGCAAAAGAAAAAAGACAGTATGTTGATGAAAAACATTTGACCAATAGAAGTGGGGATTAATTAAATTGCCAAGTCTAATTAATAATTTTTTTTAATGCAGTTTCTTTTATATTTAGTTTACAGCAGTGGAACACAACATAGATGTTTTAAATAGTAAAAGAAAGATTATGGCTATTACAAGTGTTACCTGAAATTAAAATAAGTTTTTCCAAAAAAAAAAAAGTAATACAATAATTAGTTTAGAGCAAATAAATTAAACACAGATGAAAGAAAGATCTTTGAAGTTATTTAATGAAATTGATCACTTAGGAGTGGGGATTTAATTGAATCTCAATTATTAATTTAATCGTGTAGGAGTCACAATTAGTCGATTTCACATTAAAAATTGAAATATAGAATATAAAGAAAAAAAAAACTCAGTAAAATAGACTGAAAAAACTTTATTAGTAAAATCAGACAGATGGGAGTGATGGTTTACCTGAGACTTTCTGTTTAATACAAATTTTTCATGTAACATTAGAATTACAGCAGGTTTTATCTGAATCAGTAAAAGTACAATATTAGAGACAGGGAGCAGCGCAGTACCAAAGTTTCCTGCGTGACAGGTACTCCCAAGATTATAGTGAGTCACCTATATCAGGAATCACTTCTTTAATTAGACACCAGCGACAGCAATTTTCTAAACCAGTATGCTCATTATAATAACTACTAAAAATTAACATCTGTGAGCTAGAAATTTAGTTGCATAACAGCAGGGATTTACCTAAAATACTATGATTTGGGATGTCTTAATTATCTCCAAAATGTATTTGTCTTTGAATGAAAATTTATGTACAACATTAAAGTAATTGTTCATTAATATATTCTGCTACCAGAAAGCCAACATTTGATTCAAATATTTTTAAAACCAAAGGGACAAAATTTTTGTTTAAACACAACATATGTTGGCATTAAACTTTAAAATGGTCATTTAAATATATATAAAACTAGCTATAATTTTATTGCTCAGAGCTGAGGGTTTACCTGTAAAACAAAATTTGGTTAGAAATACTTTCATGCTTTAGCAATTGCAATTGCTAAACAAAATGAATCCTATATTCAAAAATTATAAGTCACATATTCAATGCTTCTTTGTTATTCATAAAATTATAATCTTGGGAGTAGGGTTTAAGGAATGTAAAAAGATCAAGTACAAATATTCAAATTACTAGATTGCTGAAAAAATTTGCTTAGAGCTCAAGCCTGTAACAACAGGACATTTGGACATTTATTTATTTCTTATAATTTTAATCATTCAGCTCAAGATATAAAAATGAATTAATTTACCTTTTTTTCTCCTTTCTAAAAATAACTATCTGAGTGATGGATGAGAGGTATTCATGACAGTGTCAACATAAGTAAAAATATTGTTGGTGTACTGTTCTGAATTGAAACACATTTGGGCTGCTCCAAGTGCGAAGCCAAAGTATATAATGAAAAATATTAAATGCAATGAAAAATATTTTTACTTTTCTTAAATAAAAAATCTTTGACATGCTCAGACATCTTATTTTCTTTACAAACTCATTTTATTTATTTATTTACACAGGCAAGATAAGGATCAAGATAATTCATTGGTTTCATCATAAATAATTTATAAGAAAGAGCTGAAGACTGAGCTTAGGCTCCTAAATAAAAAATCCAGAAAAACATATTACATTAAAAAAAAGCAGAGTATATTATATGCAATTTGACAGGTTTTTCCCCCAATGAATGTTGGTTTAAATGTTATTTAAAAAAAAAATTAAATAGCAATTTTTATTTAGCTATAAAGCAATCTTAATAAACATCAAAGAATCTTCAAAAACAAACAATAATAACTGTAATAAAAGAATGAAAATAAATGATTTTCTTAGTAAAGAATTAGTTGGGGTTCGTCAATGTTGAACCAAAAAATAGAATTTTTTTAAAAAAAAGTTGTAAATACAATTTTATGTTTTGGCAGATAATAAAAAATACACTTTTCTTTTCTTTTTTTTTACAAAATTGACCGAACCCCAACTAATTCTCTACTAATAATCTCGACGTTAATAAAACTCTCCATTTCTCTCTACAAAAAGTCAATTAATAATCTACTGTACCTTTTATGTACCTGAGTAATCGTTTCACGACATTCCAATGTACTTTTCTGTAGTCAAGGTTGGACCTGCTGAGAAGATAAACTGCAAAGGTGATGTCTGGTCAGGAAACTTGAAATACATAAAGAAGGCTAACTATTGCATCTTGATAAATAATGTTCTTATATTTATCTTTCTCATAGTCATTAAATTCTATTCCAGGTTCTAAGAAGTTGTTTATAAGCTTTGTGTTATTCATATTGAATTTTTGTAGGATTTACTCTGCAAATGATTTTGGGGAAATACTACTTTTCCTGTTGACATGGGCTTAAATAATTTCCTTTCCAAGGTATTTCATGATTGCTCCACTTTCATCTGGAAGTTCTATATTATTTTTTTTTTTTTTTAATTCACGGGGTCAAAACTTAATTATTATAGAATAATATAAAATCCTCCATATAGATAGCTATTACAAGAAAACATTATTCATTCTTTAACAATATAGATGTATGGGATCTGTTTTCAATTTTAGAATATCTATTAGTTTATTATGTAGGTTTTTGTTCTAACAATGCCCACCCTGTTTGAATCCATAGGTGGATTTTCTTAGTTATACTTTCCCTTTTTTGGTCTCCTCAAGGATCTCAAATGGTTGTATTACTTCAATTTCCTCCATTAATTCTACAAGGTACCACATTTTAAAACCGTAAAATGGCTCTTAACTGTCTGGTTCTTCATTGGTTAGTACTTTCTCATTGCAGGTTTTACATTGTCCTGTTGATTTTATTCAGAAAAACATTCCTATGTAATTCAGAAAATCAATAAGAATTTCACAGAGTAATTTTGAGATTTCATTTGATTTCTGAAATGAAGTTGCCTTCTCAATGAATTTTATATACCTGGAGATACCGCTTCAGGTTTGAAGGATTGATAAGTCTATAAGCTTTACAGTCTCCAGGAAACCCTACAAAATGCATTCTTCATATTCTTCATCTGGTATCCAGTTTTTTTCTTATTTTCTTTAAGGATAAATCTCATGGCTTTGCCTAAAAAGATTTTAAACTATGATAAGTTAACTTTTTTACTTGACCAGATTCCCTCCAGTAATTTGAAATCGATAGCTTTCACTATAAGTAACCTCTCATCTCACAACTCAATCTAACTCACAAACTAAACTATGTTGGAAAGTATACATGTTGTGACGCCTCCTATGTAATTCAGTGAATTACAATATCAATAGTTATGAACTTATGTATATGCATCTTAACGGCATTTTGTGAAATTATATGTCTTTCCTTATTAAGACCTTAGAGTTGGACCACTCTCACCATTCTGAAAATAATATTCTGATTGATTTTAAAATTATAATTTATAATAATTATTTTCATAAATTTTTTTTATAGGATATATAATGAAGATGCATATATCAGAAAGAGCTACTGTAAAGTTTATAATATTGGACCAAATTAAATCAGTTGTATATAAATGTATCAAAATGTAAGACTTCACCTTTACTAACAGATAAAAAACCAACCACTACAATGCCTGAGGGATGTAAAGGTAGTACTTTTTACTCTCAACGGCAGAAGAGATAGTATTTAGAATGTGATTATGAATGGTGGAATGTGAGTGGGGGGTATGATATGACCTTAGAAGTGATAGATAAGTAAGGAAGAGGATCTAGAACACCTTCAAGGGTTGACCAATAGAGGAATGCTATTCAGCAAAGAAGGAGGTGACTCCTTCAGCCATCTTTGCCCATGATCCCTAATCTTAAACAAATGAATGAGGTGTAATGTAGATTAGATTATATATGATCCACTATTGTTGAATATTCAGTTCAATTTACCTACCTTCCTGTCAACTACTTAGGGCCATGGACTTATTTATAAATAGCCACTGTATTCTAAACACCCATAATACTGGGCAAGCTTTTATTTCCAGATAAAAGCCAGCCCATGTCAGATCTCAAATCTGAAAGCACATAAGACCTGAACACATTCTCTCTGCTAAGGCGATGCCCAACTTGCTTATTAGCTAAGTGTCTTAAAAGAAAGTTCTTATTGAGGTTTTTTTATACAATTTTAAAATTTTCCATTAAATCTTCATCAATCCAACCTAATAAAGTAATCAAAACTGAATTAATCAAATCGAAACACACATTTGTCTCTAGCCCAATTCTATTTTCAATTGTTATTTCTGTGGACATTTTACATAAAAACTTACACACCTACACACTGTGCTTTATATAATTAATGTAGACCTTTAAACTATATTTTTATAATAGATTGAAACATAAGTATGTTTTTCTGAGATGATTTTAGTGGGGGTTCGGTCAAGGTAGATCCAAAAAACACAAATTTAAAAAATGTATTTTTTAAGGATTATTATTAAATAAATTTAATGCGAAGATAGATAAATATAAATCGTAGCCTATCTGAGGTTNATTTATTTATGACTATAATTATACTATTTAATAAGTGTAATACATTAGATAAGAATGTAAGCAGAATTATCTATGGGTTAAAACTTAAGTACATGATCTATGACAGTGAATTAATAAAAAAAACAACAACATATAAACAAAGAATTTCATGTGCATAATTTTTGCAATCAATTTCAAAAGGGTCTCAATGACTAATATTTAAAATGAATTTCTTCATTTTTATCTTCTCCCTCTCTCTCTCCCCCACATACATTATATGTATATATGTATATAATGCCATAATCATACATTGAAAGCTTAATCAACACTACAACACTACATGCTGAACAAGCAAGGGGCAACAACAAGTAAACTGTGGTTATTAAACTGATCATGACTCAAGTCACAAAGAGGTAAAAAGGGCAAGATATCTATTCAGATTTTTGCCTAATTAATGGACATAAAAACGTACATAAATTAAAACAATAATATAACATATTTTTAATACATTCTTTTAAAAACCATTATGAAGCAGAGAGTGAAATGATCATAAGAAACAGAATAGGTTTGTTTTTTGGTTTTAACTTAATAATGGTGAATTTATGCGCTCAAAATCTATATTTGAGAGACAAAAGATGAGCACTAGTGAAACTGGTCATCTTTATTTATAATCACAGTCATAATAACTTTTTTTATTATTTCTAGCAATAATGTTTCATTGAATTGAGTATATTTAAATGTGGATTTTGATGTAAATTAATTGGTCTTACATTAAGTAATGAAAAGCTGTGTGTACTGATATGTGCTTTTTCCTACATAAGGATAACAAGCATTAGAACAGCCTATCTAATTATCTCAATATTTAATAATTATTGTACAATTTTTGGTTTAGTCAGTTAAAGAAATAAACAGGCAATAAGTAATATGAAAAATAATTTTTCAATACCTGGCCAAAGATTTCATTAAAGTCTTTGTTAAATGAGAAGCATAGTATATTAATCAAAAACTGATTATTTTTGTAATGCAAATATTGAAAAGAATAAAAACTATTCAACAGCAGAAAAGTTATAATATTGATAATTCTAAACGTTCAGGAGTGAAGACTTTTTTACAGGGAAGCAATAAGGGGACACCAATTCTTTGCTCTATAATTTATTTATAGTGCAAATAATTGCTATTTCCTTATTGTTTCCTTATAATATTAATATTTAATATCCACATATCTGGGACACAATGATATATAAGTAAACATTTTGAGCCCAATGGAATTCACATTATTTGATCAAATTTTATAAAATAGATTATTTATTATGGTTATTATTATTTATGGTTTCAAAAACATAAATAAATTTCTCACAATAATTTGTTAATTTAAAAGCTACTTGCTTAGTGTTAATTTCTTTTTTTTTTTTACAAAAATTATATTATTATGAAACCTATTTGTACCATGAGATCAATATTTTTTTTTTTTTTTTGTAATTTGTATAATTAATAAAATTTCCAGATAAATCATTTTAAAATTAATATTTCTTCAAAGACCATTTTAAAGTCTCATACAAGGAAGCAGCCTTACAGCCTTACCTGTAACTTGAAAATAGCCTAGGCCAAAATATTGTTTTTTTTTAATTTATAATTTATCTGGAGACTTTTTGCCTTTTTATAACTTGAAATAAATTGCTAAAAAAATGAATAAATGAAAAATAGGGAGTTATTTTATTTTATCATTCTTTTAAAATTATATGTAATATTTGGTTTCTTTTATAATTAATTATTTTCAAATATAAAAGATGCAAAATATTGAATATCAGGGAATAGTGAAGCAAGTTATTTACTGATATATAGATAATTGGCACTTGTTCTTTGATTAAGGTTGAGATCAAAGTGAAGATTATTTGATCTAAAAATGTTTATTGATGGTTGGAAGATGTAGATGAATAATTTTTGTTAATTGTCACTTACTAATTTTGATCCTCTGTAATGTAAGGTATTATAACATCATCATAATCGAGTTACACCTAAACTCCAGTGATATGGAGTAGACAATGATAAAAGGTTTTCCATGTTCTACTTTTTCTTTATGAAACATGTCCACTTCAGCTAATATGTTTATTTAGGTGAATCACAACTTTCATAATCTGAATAATTTAGGGAAAAACCTTAATATAACTGGAAGCAAAACTCTGGTATCCAGTTTGCAACATCCATATGACATAACCTATCATTATGACTAATTTTTTTTCCTGCCTGAACAAATTTTTTTCAAGGGGTGATCAGGGGTTCTCCTCTTGGAGTTTTACAAAACCAAAATTATGTAGTACAAAAAACGCAGGATTTTTTAAAATTAGATTTAGTAGATTATGGATGCCAGATATACTAAGGTTTCCTACAATTTCTTACAAAATATGTCATTAGTGTTTTTCATTTTATTTTTACATTTAGCTGTTACTATTTATTAAACTCTGAAAGAAACATATGTTACAATATTAATCAAAGTCTACTAAAAAACAAAACAATAAAACTTTTATGTAAAACTTAACACCATTTATAAAATTAATTTTTGAAGAGAACTTGTATAAATACAAAAAAATTCTAATGAGCTAGTCCGCTTTTATGAACCTTTATTGTTTTAACCTAATGATTATAAAAGAGTTCTAATTATCTATGTTTCATTTAATTGTTATCTGGCCAATACATGACCTGTATTCAATTAAGGAATTAAATAATAAAATCACATAATTATATTATTAACTTATTACTAAATAGAAGTGAAAATAATAACAATTTGGCATTAGGGAAAAATAACTTAAGATAAACTACACATTTTTCGTGTGCAAACAACTCATAGTAATAAAAACTAACTTTAAAAGCGTTTTACTCTCACATAAAAAATAAGTTAACTTATTTTACATATTTAGTTCTATTTTAGTATAATTAGTTCATCGAAAAATTCTTGAAATTTATCTTGATATTTTAAATCAATTTTGTTAAGTTCTTTCGAATTCCAAATATAAATATTTTTTCTTAAACAGTTGTAACACTAATCAACTAGATTTTTTAAGCAGTTATAAAATTAGATGGGGCATACAATTTTTCTTGTTGATTTTATAACTGACTTCCATTCTTTCCTTTTTTTTTTATAAATAATCTGTCAACAAAAGTATAAGAGTTTTTATTAAGTTTATTTTTTTAAAGATTTTAAATAATTAGCTGTACAGTAATGGCCACAATTTCGGTCACAAAATAATATTTTCTTGTTAGCTAATGCAGGAATTAGGTAAGAAAAATTAAATACACTGGCATTCTTGATGTTTGGAGAACCAAGAGCAGGAATACAGTGTATTTTAATCAGACTTTTCTCTGAAATGATATAATACTGTAGACGAGACACAGTAATCCCTAATTTTAAATTAGTCCTCCCTAGGAATCCAGAACTTTGTGGGGATCTTGCCGAACGCATCATTCATTACTCTCTTGAAGAGGACTGCCAGACTATCTCCAATGTTCTCTTTTAGTTCTTCTACCACTTCTAGGGCATGCTTGTTGAGGAATGAATTCACTGTGTTCCCTAGAATATATTTTTTCTTAATAAAATTTAGAATGAAATTGATATCTTAAAAATAAATATTAAAAAAATAAAATAAAATAATTCTTCTTAATATTAATTTTCTAGGGCTAATCCTAAATCTCTTGATCTTCATATGGTGAACTCTCAATTGCTTAACATAATGTGAAGTTCTTTACAAACTAATGGGGTCTGACTGAATATTCAACTAATAACCAAGAGTTACCATTCTAAAGGTCATTACTAGTAATTACTGAACTTAAACTTAAAAATTTTGTATTAATATCTATTCACAGAGAAAAGGCTATATTATCATTAGAATTAACACTTCAAAATCTTTTCTGACCGATCAGTTCCCTCTAACCAGAGCTTGATATTTTATGGGTGATAAAAAAATTTTAAGCTATAATTTTAAAATTTAAGAAATAGAGAAGATTGTAAATTAAATATCTAAATATATAGTGTTAATTTGCCCATAACAAAAATTCTTTTGGAGTCAATAATACTATGCAATTGGTATTTGGTGTAAGTAAAAAAATATATAAGTATGCTAAAAATGTGATACATCTTTTCATTTATTTAAAAACTACAATTTAGACGATATGAAAAATTTTATTTAGAACATTTAAGCAGAATGAGACACATGCAAATTGCTTATAGCATTTGAAAATATTACCAGATTAATTCATTTATTTAGCTAATGAAAGAAGTTTTATTATTAATGGGAAATAATAGGCAATAAGTTCACTACAATTTAACTGGTGTTATATTTAATGTATCAATGTTTTATCGACTGATAATAAACCTATACAGGATAATTCTTGGAAAGTTTTTAATACATGATAAGGCTCATATTAATTTATAAAATCTATAAAAAAAAAAAANTTCTGTTTTGAAACCAGTAACTGTCATGTAAATTTAGATATAAATTTTATAATTTATATTGTTTTACTATAAATATTTCAATAGGAAAAGGCTATTTATTACTTGACAGTAATGCTATTAATATTGAAATGTCAGAGGATTAGTCATAGATTATAATTCTTGTTACTTTATTATGGTTTTTTAATTTACCTTTTTATCTAAATGTCACAAAACCTAGGAAGTTTATGAATATATTATTAATGGAAAAGAAACAACTCAAAAACATATATATGTATAGTGCATTTTGATTTTTGAGGTAAAAAATGAATTGAACAGAGAAATTCGACATTTAATTTTTGCATTTAAGTGGACTGCATTAGAAATTGGTTTTCTTATAGAGTATCAGTCTTTCTTAATTACTGTATTTTATTACACTTGATAAATAGCAGGATGAGGACGTTTTTTTTCAACAAGCCTTTCTCTTTTATTATTAGTTCATCCTCAAGCATGCTGATAATTATTAATTATTTTACAATTATTATATATATTATATATATATATATATAAAGTTTATTTTTTATTTTTTAGACCTAAGGGATCTTTAGCCACCTCATGTGGTTCTCATGTATGCTTGACCACATGTCAGAAATCTATATTTCCCTCCTACAACTCGAGAACTGGATTTGTTCGATTTTCTGATAGCGGGGGTATTGGTTTTTGTTACCAACCCCTGCTAACGGAGAGCCTGTGATGTAAGGTTATATTCTAGTAGATGAGCAGTCATCTATAAAATGACAGTTCTCATCAATCTAGGGTGTAGAACTTTTTCACTTCTGAATCAAGCTAACTAACCTCCTATTGGTAGTGTCATTTCATTAGAGCACCCTGATAGGAAATATTTTAACCATTAGTTCAGAAAAAGGACTGGGGGAACCGGGATTTGAATCCAAGACCTTTAGTATGTGAGATGTGTACTTTATATACAAAATATATATATAAACATATGGTTTTATAGTAAAAGTACACATCTCACATACTAAAGGTCTTGGATTCTAATCCCGGTTCCCCCAGTCCTTTTTCTGAACTAATGGTTAAAATATACATATATATTTAAGTTAATTTCAAAGTTCCCATGTAAACTATAGCATATTCTCATTTATGAAACTTTAAAAAAGTTAGTTTATTTGTGGAATGTTACATATATATACTCCTGATTATTTATGAATGATTCAATGTCATAAGGAAATAAATAACTTTAAAAACTGCATGCAGACTGTCAAGGAACGAGGATACCAGAAAGAATTAATAAGTTTTTTAGATAGCAAGCTTTGCTTATAAAATACTTAAACAAGGTCTTATAACTAGCTATGAACTTCTAATCTATAAATTATTATATTTTCTAATGTAGCTCTCAGTTCAAATTTTGTAAATTTAATTTAGTGATATTCAGTTTTCAAATGTGTTTAAAAAACATATATATTTCTCTGAAATGATATAATACTNATAATGTAGAGTTTAAAACTTATTTTATTTTCTAACTTAATTTAATTATGATAGAGTAAGATTATATTTGATCAAACAAACAATAAGGTAAACAAATATTAACCACCCTAAAATTATAATATTTTAGTTTTTCATTATTATTTGTAATTTGCAAATTGAAAAAGCTTTGGTAGTTTTTCATAATGGCTCAAGTTTTGTCTTTAATTTACCATCAATTTATAACCTCCTTGCAAGGCATCAGAGATGCTGTACTTATACCAAAGTAAATAATTTTGTTATCACTCACCAAGAACTTTGTTTCCGTTGAAAAGATTATTAAGATGCACTCTGCAGTTAGCCATTCTGAAGTCTACTTTCATTTGTTCTACCCTCATTACCTCCTCTCCTTGGACTATGGGGAAAGACACCTTCATGTACACTTCAGTGGAGACATTCTCTGTTGGCAGAAAATAAATAGTATAAGTATCTCAATAGTACGTTTTTCGTAAATTAAAGCAAGAATCAGTTGTTTCTTTACATCATAATTTCCTGCATTGGCTTTATCTAGTTTGATGTGAAGAAGATCACTCTTTATTTTAAATGAAAAATAGTAAAATTACTGGTAATTCTATAACCAACCTAGTTACGCTAATGATTATTTGATAACCCATTAATTTTTTTACTTCCTTGCAATGCAAGAGAAAAGTTTGCTTGATGATCAAATTTTACTTTTCTGGATATTAAGGTTTTTTTTATGTTTATAGGTAGGTACATTATAAAATTGTCAGTTATTCAATAACATTGGGTTTACTTCCCTGGGTAATATCAAAAACTATAAAAAATTTTATTAAACTTATCTGCCATTGAAGTTATGAATCCTCTAAAAATTATATAAATACTATTTTTATTGTGGTATTTTATCCCAAGTAAATTTTAAACAATTAAATGCAAGGGAATCCAGGTTCGCGCCCTGGCTGAGACAGTTGGATTTTATATTCTATTCCCTTGCATTTAATTGTCTAAGAATTATAGTTATATAGGATATCTGAAAGAGGGTAATAGTGAAATCTCAAAATCTATTAATGTGACATCATAATATACATTTGGATAAATAACTTACTCACTTATATACATTAGTTCTAGCCCACTTATGGAGATACCAACAAAAACAATACTTTGGAGCCTGCAAATTGAGTACTATTGGTCCTTACAAGAAAAACATAACCCATAACTATAACAGATTTACAAGGATCTACAACTGTTCTCTAACTCCACCACTTGTACTTGGGGAAGATTGTGAAAATTTAAGGTAGATAGTGAAAATTTTTGTATAAAATTGGTGAAACAAAGGTACCAAAACTGATATTCATTTCATGATACCAATATGATGATGACTAGCCATTTGAGGGCTTTTTTGGGGGGGGTTTTTCATCCCGTGATCTATTTTTCCTCTAGATTAAATTTTGAAAATGGATCTGTGAATCAGAAAAAAAAAATAAAAGAAGAGAAGAGGATTTTTAAAATGTATAATTATTATTTTATTGGTATAATATTCCACTTAAAATTTCACAGACACTTGACTTTTTTTTTAAGGTCTCATAAACAATTATGTTTCTTATAGTCATGTCATTCCTCCAATTCAGTCTAGGAGGAATGACATGACAATAAGATTAACTTAACTTTTTCAATAATTGTGCTTTTCAGATTGTTAGACCAATTGCTAATTAAAAGTTTAGGTCAATCTTTAATGAATTATGGGAAATATGCTCAGTTCACTCTCATTCTGTATTTTGGGAAAAATAATTAATAAATTGATCTTAAAAACATGTAAGAACATTTTAATTTTTTGTCTGTGTCTTGTTATAGAAGATTAAATACAGTTAAAATTTATGTTATGTGACAAGTATACAATAAATAATATATTAAAGTAAAGTAATATATTTAATATTAATATATATATATATATATATATACACAAACANAATTTTTTTTTTTTTTTTTTATTGATGCCTTATTACTGTTTTTGTTTGGATGATTTGTAGCAATATGGAGTAGGGATGTTTGAGATGCCTATACTCCAGATAATGACCCTTTTTTTACCAGTGGGAATAAGCAGGAATTTGAGTATTCTTAACTGATGTTGCAAAGTGCTTGATCTATGGAGAGAGAAATCAGTGAGACACAATATGTCACACTGGTGTGGTCTCACATAACATATGTCTAACTTAAATTTTTAATATTTACTCATACACATATGTACACTATGCTCATGTTATTCGTGATTTTTCAGTCCATAGAGGTGAAGTAGCTAGTGATCGTAGAGACCCTCCATCAGCTTATCGGAACATGGGAATAAGACAGTTATTGATGCTGTTGTAGAATGTCTTGGAAGCATGTCCTGGATGGGAGGAACGTCGAGTTCTTTGCGGATGTTGGAGGTCTCAAGGACCACCTTCCTCTGCGTACCATCTTGGATGTATGACCTAACAGTTACAGAAGGAGATGGGGTTCTACTTACGGAGTATGAGCTTGGCGTCACCGACCCCCACCAAAGGCAGCAGCAGTATGTTGCCCTTGAGGTCGTACTGGGATTCCGTCCTGATCATGGGTATGAAGAGGCCGATGTTCAGTCGCCTGTTCTCCAGGTCGAACCTGCAAAAAGACAATTAGGTTAGGTTTCTCGCACCTTATCGGCGGGCCATTGTCGACTGGTTGGAGATCCGATAGCGGCTTTCCCCTCGACACTTTCAGCCGTACGAATCTGCAAAACTTTCATTTTGAAATGCATTGGCGGCGAGAACAAAGCTGAAATCAGTCCAGGAGTGGAGGGAGGGTTTGGTGCAAGAAAACATTTGCAATTTTAATATCTTCTTGATTTTTGACGTCACGAAAAAATAAAATGGAATTTTAAAAGATTTATGTTCTATATTATTTTTCAAAGAAACGTTAATAAAAGAAACGTTTAATAAAAATATATTTCACAATTTGATCTCGAGCGTTGAGCAGGACCTCTTATTTTTGATATATTAAAAGAAAATTGGTATGTAACCTTTTCATTTCAAATACTTGTGAAGGAATTCATTTTTTGGTTTAAATGACTGAAGTCGTGAAAATTGGATCTTGGTGACACGATGTCTCCTCTCGTCTTCATGATAGCCCTGAATATGGTTTACAATGTAGGCTGAAACGGTAGATAATTTCTTTAAAAAAATACACATTTTAAAATTTGAATTTTTTTAATTTACACTGACTGAACCCCAACAAAAAATATCTACTGCTATATTTGTTCTATGCAATTCTTACGAAATTCACGGGTGCAATTACGAAGGATGAACTCTTCCCTTACTTATCCTTTCTGGCCCTTCTAGATCAGACTTTAGTGGTTATACTTTTATTTACACTAATTGTTCTCTCCGATTTTTAAATCAATTTCTTTATTTATTCTTATTTATGTCCATCTTTATTGAAACATGATAAATCTGCTTTGACTAATCAGCTTTTTTCTGATTGACTAAAGCATATTTCAAATAAATGCTATCATATAGATTGTGTTTTAGTAGAGAAAGGGATAAGCGGATGTAATAAAAAAATAAATAAATTTAAAAAAAAATTCAACAAGCTTTATCAGTAACAGAAAAATTCTCTTAAATATACTTCTGCGATTGTAGAATTAACTAAATCCAAAAAAATTAATTAGTTCCTCGATAAATTCCACCAGATACCCATGGTTGAGTAAGGCCGCTTCTTTAATAAATGATATTACTAAGGTAGCAATACTATATATATATATATATATATAACATGTAACGAAATTTGAACATATTGCATTGAAATAATGTTTCAAAAATATATTTTGGCATAATCAAGAAAGAGGAATTAACCTTGAACATGAAAATTGATTTTAATTTTTTCTAACCTCCTTTGAATGTTAAATTGATTGAAAAAAAAAACCAGTTATTCAAAAATATGATTTTAAACCCGAAACATTTATTGGTTAAGACTAAGGATTAATTTTAAACTTAATACTTGGTTTGTAATTTGGATAATTAGTTTCAAGTAAATATTTTAAGATATAGATAGTTTTTTTTTCATTATCAAGATATTACTAATGGGATTTAGCTTCCTGTAATCGTGAAGAATTTTGCTTGTCTGCGCAGCTCTTGTGTAGAGGACTTTGTCATTTCAAGAGACTCAATTCATTACTCAATGGCTCTGATGAGGGGAGACTTAGTTGAACGATTCCGACATTGGGTATTTCCTGGCCGACAGGAACGGATCAGCTGAGGGAAGCAGGTTATCCAACAGGTCTCCCTTATGTAACCAGGCGGGGAGGTTATCGACCCACTTATTACGAGTTGTGGAGGCCACTACTTACTTCCTGCCGTCAGTACCACGGCAGACATGTGCAGGAATGGAGGAGGAAGTCACGCTTCCTTAGTCAACAGATAAAGTAACAAACTTGTTTGTCTCCATAAATTGGCTGTGCTACGTGAAACAAAAACAAAAAAACCTGATATATTTTATTGAAATAAAATGTAAAACTATGTTTACTGCCATTTATCCATAGATGGAGGATATAAAACCTTCATACTTTTATTTCAACTTAAGCTTAGCAGCTTCCAGAAGGCACAGCATTCATCTTCAGAGCCCCTTAGCTGCATGCAGAGATTTTATCTGTCCCAGCCAAGAGATCCAGGTTCGATTCTGGCTGGGACAGATATATTTTTTTTCTATTCCCTCGCGTTAATTGTTACAAATTTAAGTGGGATAATAAACCACAACAATATTAATATTTATAAACAAATGATCAATGTCTTAAAATCTTATTAACCAGAATTCGTAGGGTGTAATCAAAATGAAGAAAAGTATTTTTTCATTCAAATTTTAGAATGTGCAGAAAATTTTTTAGTGGCAAATAATTATTAATGAGAGGTTAGTCAGGGATTCAGTCTTTTAGCTGAAGAATTAAGAACTGATTTGTAGACAAAAATAATTTATACACAAGTATTCGAATCCCATCTTAGATTCTATGGGAACTTATAGTCTATCCCAAATTCCCGGACTCAGACTTTGCTAAATGGCTGGAGTTTAGTTGATGGTTGAGACCAGCGTGGAAATGAAATGGATCCGGAGATAAGTTTTCGAAAGAGACATATTTGTGTGATATATCAGTTATTATCATGTACAAAGTTTGGATTTCACACCACATTTATTTTAAAGGAAACAATAATGACTGAAATTCAGCCAGAAAACGGGGATTTCTGTCATGCTGTAATACATTTTGATACAATAAACAATACCACAGATAAGTGGTTTTTGAGTATAATACTACAACTGGATTTACACATTGAAATAACCCCATTCAGCTGATAACCCGCCAGCAAATAAAACAGGGACCCATGATGCGGG
>KZ808305.1:133832-152268 GCA_000696205.2 Oncopeltus fasciatus
GGATGACAATAATTATAGTTTGAAGTTAGATATTTGTTTGTTTTAAAGAATGTAATAAAAATCACATGGTCCTAAGTCTCTTTTGAGTGGTCATTCGAATGGAACCGAAGAAGGCACTGTCTGTAAATAAATTTATCTGTTGTAAATAAATTTTGATAGCTCCAGTCCATTTCTAATTCTCCATACACCTTTACATGCATTTCTTACCGATGTAGCTGCAATATCAGTCCCTACTACCCACGAATGAGAATCATTTCAATTTGGCTAATTCTTGTCAAATTTATTCTGTTAGTATCTTATGAATTGGAGGAAATTCCTTTTTCAAATAGCAATATTCCAAAGTATTGCCATTTTAAAGTATGAGTAAGTTTGGGGCTCTCATACCCAGTGCTTGGGTCAGAATAGTCATGTGTAGTTTAACTCGAGAAAAAATTGCTACGGGTGTTAAGAGATGGTTGTCTACCCTATAGGTGGACCCCCTCTTTATAACCCTAATTTAAAAAAAATATGCTAATGAAAATTCGCCAAGTACCTAATGTCTAAGTGTTCAGGGCCAGCTAAAAGAAAGTAAGCATTCTAAATTATTGAAAATCTAGTAATGTGTTGAATGCATCATTTATTTTTCACCAACTTCAAAGTTAATTTGAAAATTATAAATAATGTATGAGTTATCTATAAATTTATAAGGATGAATAAATAAGAAAAAAATTAAGTTAAATTCTCTGTTTAATATTCTTTTATGTACAACTCCCTAACCACCGAATTTACCTTGAAATTAATAATTTTTTCTGTTGCATTAATGCTTAAAGTCTTAACAAGTAAAAAACTTAAATCGTAAAGACTTAAATAGTAGAAGTCCCATGAAATATTGTATTAGAAATTTTTCTTGCTTATTTATAAAAAAATAATGTTCTTAAAAAAGAAAAAACTAAAATTTAAGTTTAAGATAATAACTATATTCTGTTTGTTGCCAAGTTTTCATGAGTTATAAAAAATGGAATGAAGAGCCACCTTACAAAGGTATCTCATTAGGGCGTAGATTCTCTCCTCAACAGTCATCTTTGGGATTCGTTCTTGGCAGAATTTATCTGGAAATGAAAGCTTACACGCTTAGTGGATGTAATTTGGTGGTAGGAAGGGGTGGGGGGGGGAGGGTATTTTGTAGATAGCCTCTTTCTCTCTACATAGTCGATGTATCTCTCATTTCGAATACCTCTTTGGTGTCTTCATCTATCATGTTACACTATTACATCCTTCTGATGCTTCTACAATCCTCTTACCATCAAATCCTCTATACTCTCTTGTCTTAGCCGTTCTAGTCATTCAGGCCCCAACCTTCTGTCTTAGAATTGCACGTGGTCGTTCCTTCCTAATCAGGTTCTCTGGAAGTCAATCCTAATCGCTTTTCATCGATCCTGACACTAGTGCGGGGAATTTAATAACTTATCAGACTTGTCTTCGTAGCGTAAATGGAAAACGCACCGGCCCGGATAGCAGGAGATCCAGGTTCGAGCCCTGGCTGGGACAGTAAGATTTTTTATTGTCAAATTAGTATAATTTCAGTTAGATTCTTTATTCTGTTCCCTTGCACTAAAAATTGTTAAAATTTACCTGGGATTAAATACTACAAAAAAAAAATGAATATACTAATTTGAGTGTCTCTTTCTCTGACACCCGGATTCCTGAACTATGAAAATGAGATATTTAATCTGGAAAGCTATCAGCTGTAGAAAAAAATGAAGATAATTCAGCTGTACGTTGGTCTTTTCAATTGTAAGAAAACCTTCTTCTTCTGTTTTGTAAATTCGTTCTAATCAACCGAAAAAATCTAATTAAATTTAACTTAAATAAAAATTTGTATTATAGCACACTTATTAAAGGAAGTTACTTATTTCAAGTTAGACTATAAGAGCACCCTCTCTTGGATTTGAGTCCGCAGAGTCAGGATTGCACGACGGTTGGCCTGGCGCCTCACAACATGGCTTTCGTTGCAGCGATCAGGTGGATAATCCCCCATTAGAATGCCCGATGGAATTAGGAACGCGTGCAGAAGGAGGGGACGTCCACCTTGTCGAATGGGAATGGTAGGTTTGAGCCTGTTCACGAACGAGTATATCAAGAGTGTCGTCACAATTATTCATAGATTGCTTCAAACTTACACATGTCAACATAGGACCACGCGTCCTCTGTCTCAAACTCATTTAAATAATAAGTTGTGAACAATTATGTACTTTTGTGCATGGGGAAATATTTAAATTTTCTCAATTTCTTTCTCTCGTGAAACATAGTTCGTTCATGTCATGGAGAGAGGGGATATCTACAGGTCACCGCCCCATTCAAAACATACATGGCTCAGGACAAGCTTTTATTTATAAATTAAATTTCATAAATGGCTACCTCATACTCAAATTTGGATGTAAATACTCCACATTTTCTGTATATTATGTGTGTGTGTGTGTGTCTAAACGCTCAAACATTCCCTCGAGTCCTAGTTATTTTCAAAATAATGAAACCAAATTCTATATTTAAGCTTATTTTCAGATAAATTTGTAAATGGCTGAAATCGGTTGAGAGAAAGGGGGTTAACTCGATGAGTTAATTACTTGCTCTGGACGGGATTCGAACCTGCAGCGTTAGAGTTGCGAGACCCAAACGGGTCCCCTGAGCTACCCCTGGTGCTCCCCATCAATATCTTTAATTTTTTTTCATTGTTAAGATAAAAATTAACAGAATAAAATGGGTGAAAAAAAAAGTTTTTCTAACATTATACGCTATGGACATTTAAAATAAGGAAACCAAATTTAGTAATTGATCTTTTTTCATTAGATGAATTCGTTGATGCCTACATTAAAAAAAGAGTGTCTGGTAAAGAAAGATCAAATTGAAACTGAAATATGTTAGATCAATTTCGTCAATGCATATTCGTCATCTTCGGCACAACGCAATTTCATTATGATGAGCGTAGTTAAGAGCAAGTGGCGTTTTTGATCTTAACCTTAGCCGAAGAGAACAATGAGCGTAAAAAGGTATGACCACGCTCAAAGCTTAGCTCTAGGCCGGGTAGGAAGAGTGGGGGAAAGCGCTCACCTACCACAGGTACATTCGTCAATTTGTTTATTAACAAGTATTTTCAGTAAAAATGTTATAGAATATAAACATTAAAGAATGATATTTTAAACCTATTCATTAATTTTTTCGTATCTCAAATAATTACTAAGATACAATGATTAGTGTCCTCTAATCCCCTCCATCCCACATCCTATTTCAGTCAAAATCAAATTCATTCAAGAGCTCGTTTTGATAAACATAAATCCCAAAATTAGTATTTATGCTTAAAAATATTAGGACCCACCCTTGCTTTTTTTATAATGTTATAGAATAAAAATGTTGGATATTTACATTTTACACATATTATTTTATATGAGAATTTGCTCACTTTATATCTCTAACCGTAATAAAGATATTAGCGATTCTAGTTGGCCATCTTCAAACCTGATTTGATCCTGCCATCCATTTCAGCCATTTACAAACGATTTTAAAAATTACGGACACTAGACCAGCACAGAAAACACACACACTCACACAAACATACATAAATAAATATATGTATATATAATGTTGAACACACCACATTTTTAGCTCTTCTAGTGTAGGTGCGGTGAAGATATGTTTAAAATTTTGAAAAGTTGCACCTTATGAAAAATTTCTAAAAATTCATAAAACAATATATAGATAATACATGGATAATTTATGTGAAATGTATTTTGTATGATTTTAGCGATATATACATATTACGGAAGATTTTAAAGAATATAACTGGGTGGATGGTCCAGCTCCCTCTTGGTCGGCTGAAAATCCATGTTGATCAGTTAATCCAATTTATCCAATACAATTCTTGTTTAGAATTTAAATCAAATTGGACTTATTTAAGTAATAAAGCTATTTAGCTTCCCTACTTTAAAGAGAATAAAATGCTATTAGATATGACTCAGTGTGCAGTTAGTGATGTATCATGCTCTCTGTTAGTTCAACAAATTTGTAATGAAATCTAGTAATTCAAGTTGATTAATTGAGAATTTGGTGGAGTTTGATCCAAAAAAAAATACAATTAAAAAAAATTTTTTTTTTTTTACTTGCTAACGTTTGGCTTGCATTGTAAGCCATCATCAGGACTATCATGAAGGCGAGAGCGGACGTGTTATCGACCCGATCGAATGTTAATGACCTATTCATGTTACGGCTATTGGCGTTAGTGCCATGACGCGTTTGCCGGACACCCAAACACAACGATGCAGCTCCCCATGTCTGGGAAGTGGTGAGAAGGTCAGTCGGACGAACTCGAAGGTCGTAAGTGGGGGATTCTGGCTTGAGGTCGGTTNTTTTTTATTCCTTTCCTGTTTTCTCACTTTTTTAGGCATTAAAGGTCAAATAAAACAATATTTTCTTTGTTATTCTGCAATTAATTTTTATGAAGTAATTTCTCGGAAAAAGTATTTTTCTTAACTCCTGGGAACATTTTGTTTATTTTGGAATTATAAAGTCTTCATTGAGACTAAACTGTAGGTCACATTGATTTAACCACTTAAATGGGTTTCCTTTGTTTGTTTTGCCCAGTAAATTTCAATTGTTTTCAATTCAAATATATGTACACAAGGAGAGCTCTCTGAGCTCTTTTTACATTGTTATTTCAAAAATATTTGTGTGCTGTTTCGAATTGAAAAATTAATAAACTGAGGAATGTATTTTTCTTACATCTCTAAAAATCGGTAAATATTTGAGTTTGCAATTCTCTTATTTTAGAAACTGAATTTAATATTATTTTTGATGATTATTTCTAGAATAATATTAGAATATATTTGAGATAATTGTATATTGCAATGTTGTATAATAGTCAATATATTTATCGTGATTTAAGAATCAAAATTAATAAATTAAGAAAATATTAAATATCCAAATCATAAGAATGACTTCGATTTAAGGGGAAGTTTGCAATGTCGCACATATTTCATTTTATCCCACTCAGCTTTATCCAGCGTGTGTGATCTTATTTTTCGTTCAATTTTGTATTTTTCGATCTTTAATGAGTCTTTAAAATCTTTTTAATTAAAGCTGCTTCAGATTAACGATATTTTTATTTCGTTTTACTGGAAAATGTTTTTTATTTTATTTTTATTTTTTGTCGCATCACTATACATTCAGATAGTGTCTTCTATTCTTCTAGAAGAAGGTCTAGAAATGTTTTATTTCCTACAGAAAAGAGTTTAACTGATAAGATTCCAGGACTGTTTATAACAGCCATGTTTACCACTCTACGTTGGAGGATAACCAAGGTTATCTTGGAGGAAGAGCCAAGATGTAGAGGGCCAGTGGGGGGATACGAGCGGTCGGATTGCCCTGGGAAAATGACAAGACCCTTCTTCCATTAGAGCCTCGAGGTGCTTGGATCTCCCCGCTTGATGGTACGCTCTTTCATTAGACAGCAGGGACGGGAGATAAGCCAAGTGCAAGTGAGCCTCTATCTCTGCCGGGTGTTGTCCGAGGCCTCGCTGTAAATATATACTTCCCCCCCACTCCACCCCATCCTGCATTTCATCTGAGAAATTACACTCGCGCTCTTTCGGCAGTTCCATTGTGATAAGTATGAAACTACTTATCTTGGAATGAGGCGCAAAGAGAAAATTGGTATATTTCTGGACAACAAAAAGTCTAATGTGTGGGAGTAGCAAAACTAATAAGCGGAAATATTAATTTTTCTCATAACCAATAAATACCAAGATAATGTCGCTGAGGCTTGCTTTTAGAACCTAAGAATGGATAGGTAGGGTGGTATTTATATACCCTAATTCATTCCCAAAAATTAATGTTCACTATTAGTAGATTAGTGGGGTGTGGCTGAGGTTGATCCAATAAAATACTATTAAAAAAATTTTTTTTTTTTACTTGCTAACGTTTGGCTTGCATTGTAAGCCATCATCAGGACTAGAGCGGACGCCTCATGAAGGCGAGAGCGGACGTGTTATCGACCCGATCGAATGCTAATGACCTATTCATGTTACGGCTATTGGCGTTAGTGCCATGACGCGTTTGCCGGACACCCAAACACAACGATGCAGCTCCCCATGTCTGGGAAGTGGTGAGAAGGTCAGTCGGACGAACTCGAAGGTCGTAAGTGGGGGATTCTGGCTTGAGGTCGGTTACCTAACAGCGTCTTCCCGTCGACGGAGAAAGTCCTCGGGGATTACGTGTCCCCCTGAGCCTCTTGCGTAACTCCAGGACACGCAGGAGGCAGGGAAGATTGTACGAGGCACTCTGGAAGGGGACCAGATACGGCCTGGAATGCTGTTGTCTTCCCTTAAATAGCTGACGGCAGACTGCCTCTTTCTGTTCTAGCCAGGATTGGAAGACAAGTGAACTCGACGCAAGAAGAATATTAAGTAATGGTGTCTAATTAGTAATTGGAATCCCTGAACTACTAGGTAAGTGACAACAAATCTTCGTACTTAAAGTATTTCTTTAAAGGCGCTCATCCTAAAACGCTCAGTTTTCGGGATGAAGAGTACCACTTTCAGAGTTAAAAGAAATGAGAATATTTTCCATCTCAGAATTATATGAATCATGGTCACGAATGCAATCAGTCTTTTAGACAAATTTTATAGCTTTTTTTTGAACGAATAACCTGATCGTAAGATGGCATTTGTAGAATTAGGATAAGATAGAAAATAAAGATTTCTCTACCTTTAAAGATGTATGTATAATTGTATACATATTAATATTGTAATGGAAACAGAGAAAGAGTATTTTCTTGGAATTTATAAATCTGAAAGCTTGATTTAATTCGGTACCTAGAGAAGAGTTGTGGAATGCTTTTTCAGGGAAAAACATCCTTTAAGGGTTGATAAAGTTTATTAAGTCCATCTATCATAATTCCTAAGGGACAGTAAGGACTAATAGAGGAGAGTCCGGTACGTTCACAATTGAGAAAGGTGTAAAACAAGGAGATGGTTTGAGCCCCCTCCTATTCATTTCATACATGAATGAAATTTTAAGATGTACAATCGTTCCGGACAGCCCGTACAACTGTTGGAAACTGGTACACGAGGACAATCCTTGCCCGATAATAATAATAATGGTATTCGCGGATGGCAATGTCCTTATACCTGATACTAAGGAGAGCTAAAATTGATTGGGAAGCCGAGCTAGAAGAAAGGAAAGGAATGACCACTAATGCCAGGAAAAGTTAAATAATGCACATTAGCCACATAAATAATGGAAATGGTGGACGACTACACTAACCTAGGAACAGTGATAAGCAGGAATGGAAAGGTAGACCAGGAGATATCCAATAGGATAAAGAAGGCAAACTCAAGTTACTACCACCTCTGCAACACAGTTATAGGGAAAAGGGAGGTGGAGAAAAATGTAAAGCTGCAAATCTTCAAAGCTGTTTACCTACCTACCCTCCTATATGGAAGAGAAAGTTGAGTACCAATAGACAAGCACCTAAGCAGAGTTACTGCAGCGGAAATGAGATACCTCCGTAAAATAGCGAGCCGAACCTGAAGAGATCGTGTCAGGAATGATAAGATTAGAGAACAGCTGGGGGTTGGCTCCCTAAAGGATAACCTTGAAAAGAGGCAACTCTGATGGTTTGGACATCTCTGCCGGATGAATGATGACCGGGACGCCAGAAAATACTTTGAGGCTAGACCAACAGGAAAACGTCCCAGAGGGAGACCCAGAACTCAATGGACTGACTACATCTCAAGTGTTGGAGAGAAGAGAGGAAAAAATTGGAATGCCATGAGGGCGCTGGCTCGGGATCGGGAGGCTTGGTTTGCCTGGACTGAGGCACTATGGTTTGAACATCTCTGCCGGATGAATGAGGACCGGAACGCCAGAAAATACTTTGAGGCCAGACCAATAGGGAAAAGTCCCAGAGGAAGACCCAGAACTCAATGGACTGACTACATCTCAAGTGTAGGAGAGAAGAGAGGATCGGGAGGCTTGGTTTGCCTGGACTAAGGCACTATGGTTTGGACATCTCTGCCGGATGAATGAGGACCGGGACGCCAGAAAATACTTTGAGGCCAGACCAACTGGGAAACGTCCCAGAGGGAGACCCAGAACTCAATGGACTGACTACATCTCAAGTGTAGGAGAGAAGAGAGGCAGAAATTGGAATGCCATGAGGGCGCTGGCTCGGGATCGGGAGGCTTGGTTTGCCTGGACTGAGGCACTATGGTTTGGACATCTCTGCCGGATGAATGAAGACCGGGACGCCAGAAAATACTTTGAGGCCAGACCAATAGGGAAAAGTCCCAGAGGGAGACCAAGAACTCAATGGACTGACTACATCTCAAGTGTAGGAGAGAAGAGAGGAACAAATCGTATGGGTTGGGTAATATAACATGACACATTAATACTTCTTTATTTACTTTAGTGAAAATTAAATATTTCTCAAAGGAGTTAGTAAAAAACTAAAAATACAAACATAATTTAACTGAAATTTCAAAATCACATAAACAAACATAACTTGACACTAGGCACCCATAAAAGTCTCATTTCAATTTATTCTCATTTAAAAAAATGTAGTAATTTTAAAACGAATCCCTTCAGATTGTTTTAAATTATTTTAAAAATTCTCTAAAATAAGGAAAGCTAATGTAGAAATTATTTCTAAAATTATACTCATACACAAGATTTAACCAAAGATCATTTAATCTTTAACTAGAGAACCAATAGCGATGGAGAAAATAATTTCTTTTTTTTGCTGGGAAACTGAAAAAAAAAAAATGATGATCTCTTTAAATCGAATTATGGATCCAATATAGGACTTTACACTGAGGCATATTGAATGATGAATAAATCCAAAAACATTGAACTAATTTTGTAAAAAAAAAAAAAAAAAAGTCCCAATCAGTCATTTATTTTGAAGCTTGACGTCATCAATCCTTTCATGGAATTTATACTACTCTTATGTATTGCTTTGAGGGAATATTGGCGCGATTTAGTTCCATATTTATATACACGTCACTTACTACTGGTAGAAGTTTTTTTTTTCCAAGGAAAAAATTTTTTATTAAAAATAAAAAGTTTTATGGCTAGATAGTATTAATGTTTTACATTCATATGAAATCGTTATGTTGAATAGGGCGTATTCAGCATTATTTCACGCAATAATATCAAACCTAAGCTCAGAATGGTTCAACAATTCTTCAACAATCAGTTGATCAGATGAAATAATGTATTCCGCATAAAAGACATGTTTGATCTGCTAAAAACCCACGCTCCTTACTCCAAATTGTATAAGTAGCACAGAGTTTTTGGAACAGTTATTGTAATGTTATTTATGTTCAATAAAGTGTTTTGGTTTTCTTATTCGATTTCTGTCTTTTTTTTTTTTTGTTCCATTCTTTCTATTTATCAAATATATCTATTATTTACACTTTTCTTACTTTATTAATGTTTTTCTTCAAATGACTGTGGTAGAAATTCACTACCAAAATGTCCATTACATTAAGCAAATTTTCTACCTTTCTAGAGATGAAAAAAATAATTACTCAAAATGTGGTGCTCAATCCACTTACTTACATTTAAGTAATTTTTACTACTAATTTTTCTTTAAAATATACCTGTAAACGGTTAAAAATTGTCTTTTTAATGTATAAAGTTCTATATATTTTTTTCATATCCAATATATATAACAAAGATATTATCTATTTTAAATTTTGGTCCTATTAAAGCCTTTTTTTTAAAGACGACAGGCTATTAAATCTTATCTAGATGCATTTTCAGTATGCTTCTTTTCCATTCTCTCTCGACTTTTTTTTTCTTATAAATTTCATAGTTTCTTTGTAGAAAGAAATTACTTTCTACATCCACATAATAAATATTCGCGTTAAGAAATCATTACACCTCACCATGACCTATTGCTAAGAAATTCTTCTTCTTAAAAAGATCTTCCCACTTCTATAAAATATCTCCCTGGCGTTAATGACCAAAGGTTGATACGCCATAAAAAAAAAAAAAAAAAACCTTTTTCCAATCACTTTATTTGATCCATTGACAAAACCTCTACGAATCGGGGTTTTTTTTAGGGGTTTTTAACCTCCCTTTCAAACCCTTAGAGTAATGTAGGAAGGGAAATTTCTTTAGGTAGCCATCTTAATCTTAACATTCATGCCTCTATACAAGCTTTTGTTTTTCGACATCTCGGAGATTATTGGTGGATATGAACTCTCAGAGCCAGGAACAGACATCCTTCGGCTTGTCTGGCGCCTCACCTAAAGGGCTTCTTGACGAGATTAATGTTCATTTTTGTACGCAAACATACTTCTAGCTTCTTCTATGTTGGATCGAGGGAAAATTGAAGAGCATATCCTCTTGTTCTACGTCAGTAGCTCGAGTTCTTGACAATCTGTTATTGCTTGGCTTATATAAACTGGTCATTATTGACTTGGATGTTTCCCTACATATTAGACTTAACCAAACTACCACTGTTTTTTTTAAAATCATAATTAAGATGTAATTTTGTAAAGTTTAATTTGAGTCAGGAGTAAAAAATCCCTGCCTACTAAATCTCAAGAAAGTGATGGTATACAACTCCTTTGGCAGAGTGGTTTTCATTTCCTCTTCAGAGAATGCTAGGGAATGTTCACTTGATGAATCAAAATTATTTTTACTTACAATAATACAAATTTAAATACTTAAAATATGAAAAATCCGGAAATATTAAAATAACTTAAACTATATTTTTATAATATCATGTTTTATTAGAGATACAATAATACATTACAGAGGAGCTGATTTTTCTAAGCAGATTTCATTAAATATATACGTAGACAAGTGTAAATAAATAATGTAATCTTGTTAGCAGGAGAGGAGAAGAATTGTACAGGATTAGACAAAAAACTAGCTCTGCTCCGGGTTGGTTGCGAAGGAAAGGTGGGGGGAAGGACCCATCGTTTCTACGAAAAAATAAGAAGAAAATTTATTTATTTACCCCTTTAATAATCTTTCATAAACTTTTTGTGACTTTAGTAGCAACAAAGATATCACTATTTCACATTTGTCTCATCACGGACAGGTTACAAGGAAAGGTATTGTATTGCCTTATCGGTGAATCGATATGAAAGAGAGAAAATAACTAAGGGTTTGAAGGCAGTATGTCTTTGATAAGAAATGTTTATAAATATATTTTGAAATGCGAGAGAGGAATAATAAGAAATCCATGATTCTCATTTTGCGTACAAAAGTTATATTTATCTAAAAGTCAATAAAACTTGTTCTTCCATATTTCCCTCAGGTGTTATTAAAGTGTCTAAGGTGACTAAATTAATAAATGGAAAAAAAAAATCAATGATGTACAAATCTTCTACAAAAAGTCGTTAAAAAATCCAGACTACATATGTTTATAATGCCTANGAATTATAATATTTAGGGCGGCAAGCGATTGAAGTTCCAGGTGTGACATAACCTCATGAGGAAGTGAAGTTGAAATATTTCTAATGCATCCGCTTTCGCGCCAAATTAACGCCCCGTGATTGGTTGGTGATGGGTTACCATGACATTTCAGCCAATCATATCAGTGTACAGTTACCCTCTTATGTGTTAAGCCTTTAGCTCATATGGTAGTTTTTCTTTTCATATTAGTACTACCATGAAGGTGAGAAAATTTCTTCTTGGAAAATTTTTAAAATGAAAGAGAAGAGAGATATTAATGATTTATTGGCATCCATGGATTTGACAAAGAGCCCGACACGTAAGAGCTTCGTAACTATGGGCAGATTTCATATTATTAATAAATATGTGAATAAAGGAATGACCAATTTAATTTTAAATGTAAAAAATTTCAATGTAGAAAAAAATTAATGATGCCAGAAGCTGGTTATAGCCATATCTAGATGGGGGGGGGAGTGCTCATCCTTCATAAGTTCATTCTTAAAATTCATCCTCATTGAGCACTATGAATTGTAAAAGATTTCATTTAAAACTAATTTTTATTAAAACTAACAATAACGAAGATATTTTAAGTTATTCAATTTGGTTTTCCACTAAACATCTTCTTCTCCTCGACTGATTTCAGCCATTAAAAAAGTAACCTAACGAAATATGATAGAAAAAAAAAAAACTTTGAATTTATTTTCTTTATGAAAAAATGGCGCAATTTGACGACACAGATTTGGAATGAACTTTTGAATGAACTTCTCCGTCAGTCCGCAATCCAGGTTGTCCCACACTCGACTTAAAGTTCAAAGACCTCCACAAGCAAACAGAACCATTGGAAATATTGTGACACACAACCGATTGACTTGCAATTTATACTTAATTATCTCTGTGCTTTGGATTAAAGTTTCTCGGGGAAAAATTAACAAATAGGTTAAGTAAATAGTTACTTGGTAAAGTTAATTAAATAGTTAGGGGTTAGAGCCCCACTGGAGTTAACTTTCATCGAGAAATATAATCTTGCCCAGAGCCATGTATGTTTAGAATGGGGTGGCTACCCCTGCAAACAGCCCTTCACACCACGGCCCTAAGTGGCTGAAAGAGAATTACAAGAATTATATATATATATATATATATATATACTCAAAAATGTTGGTCATGCTGTAACAGAGAGTAAACTAACAAATTTTCTCAGTATTGCTTTAGATGAATATTTGCATTTGTAGCATTCAATACCATGTAATCCTCAACACTTCTAGATTATATCATTAATTAATAAACAATTCTGTGTTGAGTTTCATTGCTCTAAACAAAATATTATGTCCGCCACAGCAAAAATAAATTTCTACACACACCAGACAGGTTTACTTCAGTAAAGAACTCATATTTTTTAGGCATTTAAAAGCCACATTTCGAATTAAAATGAGATAAATTACTGATTGTTGCATTTGGGTATTTTGGCTTTCTATTAATAACAGTATAGAAGGAGAACAAAGTTTATGAGTTAAAATTAGTGTTTTAAGTGAAATGTATTTATCTTGATAAGTTTAAAACTAAATTTTAGACATTTATGAGTGTCTAAACCGTTAGATAAGTTATTGAGTGGCTAAAATCGGAGTTGGGGCTAGGGGGTGTAAAAGGAAGACCTAAATATGAATTTTTTATTATATTCGTTATTATAAGCGAGAACTTATAGAAAATTTATAGAATAAAACCGGTGTAAAATGTAACATTTTACTCTATTGTTTATTGTATTACAATCACATTCATAAGATTTTTAAAAAGATGCACAGCAAGAAAGACATTTAAGAATGTAATTCATGAGTTGGCGGACTCTCTCATTTTGACAAATATATACCAAATATGGTATTTAGACTTTTTATTGATATGCCTTGGAAAAATTCATTTTTGTTTTAAATCGGAGGAGGGGTTCAAAGGGAGGTCAAAATTTATAATCGTAATACTTCGTTTTTTTTTATGTCCCATAAACAAAAAGTTTTATATAAAATTATAGGCGTAATGTAATTTTCTAACGTTTTATGTTCTAGAATTTATTACTAAAAATGCATATTAAGGTAGAAATTTACGAATGTAACTACAATTTGTGAGTTATTCCCCTACTCTTTTATCTCGGCTTGTCTACAGCAATGTTTTGTTCAGTCTTTCTTTTTAAGCTCATTGCTTTCTCTTATCTTGTAAGATAAATTTCGTCATTAACTCTTATCTTTATCCATCTTTAATGCCTGGATTTAACTTAGATAACAATCATTCATATTGTGCATCTTTTGTGAAACAATAATGAAGATATTTTATCCCTCCCTCTCAAATGTATCTTCTCAGGAGAGGTTTTCTTCTTCTACAACAAAAGAATTAAGCTCATTTGTATGTATGCTGCTGTTTTCAAAATTTTAAGAAAAAAAAATGGGCTACTTTGGGTCATATCCTCAGCCTTGAAAAAATCCTTTGAGTTTAGTCATTTTTTTTCCGATGACTTACACGTTTCGTATATTTTTTTTTGTTAATAAGAACTCTTCATTGATTTGTAAATTGAATCTCTTGTTTTAAATCATAATTAAAAAATTATAAATTTAGTTTATTGTCGTAATTTAGTTTTTTAATAACACGGAAACTATTTCACATAATATTAAATATTTATTACACCACAAAAATAAATCATACACACTTGAGTTTAGTAAACATTGTACATCACCGTCAAGAGCCAATGGGAGACGATTCTTCAGTATTGCAATGAAACTGATTGGCCATTCCCGACCTAAACGATGGCTCCTTATTGGCTGATATATAATATATATATATGGTATTTAATATATGCTTGTAATATTCTCAGTATAGTCCTCTAAGGNCAGCCCTGAAGAAGCCATCACATGATGTGCGAAAGCTCGGCAAATAACAACAATTTGACACGGTCCAACCCGGAAGAAGAAACGGTAAATAAAAAATTATTTATCCAAATATCCTCGAATACACGATAAATAGAAATATAATGAATTTTTTATATTATTTAATTACATACAGTATAAAGTTACTCTTTTTATTAAAACTAAATTCATAATAAAATCATTTAAAAATTAGCTCATCTTTGACCAGAAACATCGCGTAGATTCATTAGTTTCTAATAGTTCAAGAAACTATTTAATTGGAAATGTATATATGAATAAAGACCAATAATACTTCACTAAATAACCTGATTCCATTCATATTTCGTTTTATCTTCGGAATGAATCATATATCTCAGCACAGAGATGAAGAGAATACTTCTCGAGACATTGAAGAGCAGTGGATATAAATACATTATATATGAAGTGTTTATGTGGAATAAGACGATCAGACTTACGCTGCCGGGTGAGGAGCTTGCTGGTAGGGGCTGAAGAGCTCGCGAAGGCGAAGAGAAGGGCGAAGAGAAGAGGTACCATGTTGCCGCCTTGCGAGTCAGCTGAGTACTGCTCTCACAGCTGGCAGGGGTGACAGCCCTGGCGGGGGTAAGTCTTCACTTTCTGGGATTCCCGAGGTCACCCTCCGCCACACACTACCATCCTCCAGATACCACCAGATACAGATACTTGTGAAGTATGCTAATTGTCGAGTAAATATATATGTATGAGTTTGACTTTACATCAAGTCTTTAGAGAGACTTGTTTTTGAAACTCGTTTTATATGCATTAGAGATGATAAACCGCACTTCAAAAATTATAAATGATTACAAAGAGAGGATAGTCAAGAATTCGGTCCTTAATCATTAAATTGTAAAATGATTACATTTTAAGGGCAACTTTTCGGCTGAAATTGCATAGCGCAATCTTTTGAAAAAAAAAAGGAGCTGAAGAACACGTTTTTATTCTTCCTCTAGTATATGGATAGTGTCCCACTATCATGTACAATAATGGTAAAATTTAAAAATCACTCTCATTATGACTAAATGTTGTAACAGAAATGTAAAAATACTGATGTTACATATTTATGTCTTCTTCTAACGAATTCCGAAAAAAAAAAAAAATTATTTATTTTTCTACAATAGAATTAGGTTTTGTAAAATAATCGGTGGGGGAAGACGAAAATTTACTAAATAAATTCCTTGAGCCACTTAAAATAAAAAGAAGGTATTTCAGATAAGAAAGACGAACTCAAGTTTGTGTGAGATTTATTTTAGAAGTTGAAGTCACCATTTATCTCTTCTTGCTGGAAGTTGTCAGAGAAATACCTACAAGTCCTTTGAAGCTTTGTAAGTTGGTAGGACTTACTTATACTAACTCACTTTTACCTCTAAGTAGGGTAAGAAGAGCAATAAAAGAAACAATAACTTGGATAGTGCCGTGGTAATTTTTGATTATTTTTGGTAATTGTTCCTTTAAAGAAGATGAAAATAAATAAGATAAAAATATTAAATTTCGACATCTTCTAAACCCCTCTTCTCCCCCTTACCAATTTCACCCTATAGGATCTATTCCAACCATTAACAAAAAGAAACGTATATACTGAATTTAGTATTTTTTTTTAAATTGCGAGTTTATGTGTGTATGTTAAATTTAAAAAGAGAAAGAAGGTAATGATCACTGATTTTTTTGGGAATTTCAAAATTTCCAGCTTATCCAACGCCTATCGATGGTAAAGATCTATAAAAAATTTAAAAGACGCGTTAAGGCGCCATGCGCGTATATAGCTTGATTTCCATGTGGGAATTCTAGTAATGTAATAAGTTGAAACCATAAAATATGTTACACATAAATACTAATTATTCTTTCGTAGGATATTTACAAAAATTCCTGAAAAAATTATGGAGACCTATGAAGGTTCTAAAAAGTTCCAAAAAAACTAGAACCTTATATTCACACCGGGAGACGTTATTCTCTTTTCTTTATTCTCTAAGAGAGAATTCTCTTTTCAGCCCTGAAGAAGCCATCACATGATGTGCGAAAGCTCGGCAAATAACAACAATTTGACACGGTCCAACCCGGAAGAAGAAACGGTAAATACTTCTGACGACCGTCGATGCNTTAAATATTATATTTACACTGTTCTGTTATATACAATTAAATACATTTCGAAATCAAAATCAGTTTTAATAGATAGGGATTGAGATTTAACAGTTTTTGGTTAAACCTATTAGCAACTCCTCTAATTATTTTAATTTAACTAATTTAGATTATTCTAATTATTCCAATATATCTGCTTGGCTAATATTTGTGATGTAAGTAGTTTCTTTTAGATCTTTGCTTTCTTATAATGAATGATTTAAGTCCATCACGCAGAATATGTGTAACCTGTGCAGATTTAGGATGATTTTTTTAATGGTTTCAACAAGAGAAGATGTAACCTATCTGGTCTTACTAAACGGAGAGAACAATGAGTTTTAAAAGGTGAGATAACTGAGCTTGGCTTTGGACTGGCCGGGAAGGAAGAGTAAGACAAGCCCTTATCGATAAATAAAAGCTTGCCCTGAGCCATGAGTGTTAGGAATGGGGTGGCAACCTGTAGATAGCCCCTTCTTCCGTGACCCTAAGTGGTTTAAAGGGTCGCTAAAAATATTAAAAAAAAAAAAAGTTCAGATATCGTAGCTACACTTGGAAATTATGTATAACGCTAACAAGCATTTTTCATAAAAACGTTATGTAAGAAAAGTAAATTTTACGTCATTAAGGTCAATATTTTTTCGAAACACTAATTTTAAAAAGTAGTTAATACCTATATAAATTACGGTTTTTCATTTTCTGACTTCAGCCAAAAAAAAAAAAAAAAAAAAAAATTATTTATTTTTCTACAATAGAATTAGGTTTTGTAAAATAATCGGTGGGGGAAGACGAAAATTTACTAAATAAATTCCTTGAGCCACTTAAAATAAAAAGAAGGTATTTCAGATAAGAAAGACGAACTCAAGTTTGTGTGAGATTTATTTTAGAAGTTGAAGTCACCATTTATCTCTTCTTGCTGGAAGTTGTCAGAGAAATACCTACAAGTCCTTTGAAGCTTTGTAAGTTGGTAGGACTTACTTATACTAACTCACTTTTACCTCTAAGTAGGGTAAGAAGAGCAATAAAAGAAACAATAACTTGGATAGTGCCGTGGTAATTTTTGATTATTTTTGGTAATTGTTCCTTTAAAGAAGATGAAAATAAATAAGATAAAAATATTAAATTTCGACATCTTCTAAACCCCTCTTCTCCCCCTTACCAATTTCACCCTATAGGATCTATTCCAACCATTAACAAAAAGAAACGTATATACTGAATTTAGTATTTTTTTTTAAATTGCGAGTTTATGTGTGTATGTTAAATTTAAAAAGAGAAAGAAGGTAATGATCACTGATTTTTTTGGGAATTTCAAAATTTCCAGCTTATCCAACGCCTATCGATGGTAAAGATCTATAAAAAATTTAAAAGACGCGTTAAGGTGCCATGCGCGTATATAGCTTGATTTCCATGTGGGAATTCTAGTAATGTAATAAGTTGAAACCATAAAATATGTTACACATAAATACTAATTATTCTTTCGTAGGATATTTACAAAAATTCCTGAAAAAATTATGGAGACCTATGAATGTTCTAAAAAGTTCCAAAAAAACTAGAACCTTATATTCACACCGGGAGACGTTATTCTCTTTTCTTTATTCTCTAAGAGAGAATTCTCTTTTCAGCCCTGAAGAAGCCATCACATGATGTGCGAAAGCTCGGCAAATAACAACAATTTGACACGGTCCAACCCGGAAGAAGAAACGGTAAATAAAACTGACGACCGTTGAAGCCTGCGTGAACATTGTACACATATTTTGATCTTTAATTTTATTTATTCTTTATAACAACTACGAAGATATTAATATTTTAATTGTTGGTCTCCCCACTCTCCCGCTCAAATAATTTCAGCCATGATAGGACTCATCTAAGAGTTTAAAAAAAACTTAAATACAGAATTTGGTTTCATTATGTTTAAATTGTTATACAAATAAAGTATAAAAAGAAATAAATATATACACGTATAG
>KZ808305.1:204139-225850 GCA_000696205.2 Oncopeltus fasciatus
TTTTTTTTTTTTTTTTTTTTTTTTTTTTTTTTTTTTTTTTTTTTTTTTTTTTTTTTTTTTTTTTTTTTTTTTTTTTTTTTTTTTTTTTTTTTTTTTTTTGTTAACTAAATTTTTTTCCTAATTATCAAGAGGTCAAGTTAAGTTTAAAGAGTGCTTATTATGGTAATGGCACGAAAATCATACATATACGGTAATTATAATATGTACACTATTAGAAAGGTAATAAAAAGAGGGTTAAGAATTACTTAAAGTATTTTTCTAAATAATGAATTTTAAATATTATTTTATGTAATTAAGTTTTTTTTTAATAGACTCTAATGTTAATATAAATATTTATTGTAAAATTTCCTATATTCAGCATAAGCTGCCTAACTTTACATATTATGTGGCATATATAAGGGTTACATAAAAAAAAATGTAATAAAAGTAACCTTGATGAATGAATGTATCTAGCGAGATCAGAAAGACTAGAGGCCCCTCAAACTTCTTGAAATAAATTCTTAAATATATATTCCCATGAGAAGAACCTGCTATCAATTAATCCATTAATTTAGGTTATTTTTCTTATATTTATGTTGTTATAGTAATCGAAATAATCCTGATTTCTGTCTTCTTTCTTGAATCAATTCTTTCTACTTTAAATGCCAAGACAAACACTTCCAATTAATAATGTTTAATTTAACTTGAAATAGCTAGGTAGCGACCTCAAGAATTGCTTGGAGTTTAGACATTAAAGATTTTTTATTTCATTTAAATCCTCACTGTCTCTTTCCTGGAATAAATAATAAAATACCTTATCCGAGATTTTCATAAAATGTTATTAAATATAAATGTTATATAGCTGATGAAATGAAGATAATAGCCAAGATATTAATATTTTAAATTTTGGTCATATCCTAGGCCCCTCCTCCCTCCATCTACACGGATTTCAGCTATTAGCGAACTAATCCAACGGTTTATTAAAATAAACTTAAACACTAAATNGTGTGTGTGTGTGTGTGTGTGTGTGTGTGTGTGTGTGTGTGTGTGTGTGTGTGTGTGTGTGTGTGTGTGTGTGTGTGTGTGTGTGTGTGTGTGTGTGTGTGTGTGTGTGTGTGTGTGTGTGTGTGTGTGTGTGTGTGTGTGTGTGTGTGTGTGTGTGTGTGTGTGTGTGTGTGTGTGTGTGTGTGTGTGTGTGTGTGTGTGTGTGTGTGTGTGTGTGTGTGTGTGTGTGTGTGTGTGTGTGTGTGTGTGTGTGTGTGTGTGTGTGTGTGTGTGTGTGTGTGTGTGTGTGTGTGTGTGTGTGTGTGTGTGTGTGTGTGTGTGTGTGTGTGTGTGTGTGTGTGTGTGTGTGTGTGTGTGTGTGTGTGTGTGTGTGTGTGTGTGTGTGTGTGTGTGTGTGTGTGTGTGTGTGTGTGTGTGTGTGTGTGTGTGTGTGTGTGTGTGTGTGTGTGTGTGTGTGTGTGTGTGTGTGTGTGTGTGTGTGTGTGTGTGTGTGTGTGTGTGTGTGTGTGTGTGTGTGTGTGTGTGTGTGTGTGTGTGTGTGTGTGTGTGTGTGTGTGTGTGTGTGTGTGTGTGTGTGTGTGTGTGTGTGTGTGTGTGTGTGTGTGTGTGTGTGTGTGTGTGTGTGTGTGTGTGTGTGTGTGTGTGTGTGTGTGTGTGTGTGTGTGTGTGTGTGTGTGTGTGTGTGTGTGTGTGTGTGTGTGTGTGTGTGTGTGTGTGTGTGTGTGTGTGTGTGTGTGTGTGTGTGTGTGTGTGTGTGTGTGTGTGTGTGTGTGTGTGTGTGTGTGTGTGTGTGTGTGTGTGTGTGTGTGTGTGTGTGTGTGTGTGTGTGTGTGTGTGTGTGTGTGTGTGTGTGTGTGTGTGTGTGTGTGTGTGTGTGTGTGTGTGTGTGTGTGTGTGTGTGTGTGTGTGTGTGTGTGTGTGTGTGTGTGTGTGTGTGTGTGTGTGTGTGTGTGTGTGTGTGTGTGTGTGTGTATATATATATGTGTGTGTGTGTGTGTGTGTGTGTGTGTGTGTGTGTGTGTGTGTGTGTGTATAACAAAAATAACTGATAAATTTTTTGATCGTCATGTTTTATGAAGATTAGAAGGATTATTAGGAATTCGGTCATGGTAGTTGAATAATTAAAAACTAATTTTTAATCGAAAACTTTTTTTATTTTCGCCAACGTTTCGCCCTGAATTTCAGGTACACATCAGGGTTGAAATTCAGGCGAAAACTTTGGCTAAAATAAAAAAAAATTTTGGTTAAAAGATTAGTTTTTAATTCTTCAACTACCAAAACCGAATTCCTTATAATCCTCTCTTCATAAAACTTGACGGTCATAAACTTAACATGAAACAAATTTACCCTAAAAAATAATATACGTGCATAATGAAATACATTGCACCTTTATTAAATACATAAATTAGCAGCCAAAAGAGTTTAATCATAAAGAATGTATATATCCAATAAAGACAGATCCTATTTTTGTAATAGTTTTTCAATGGAAAATTAAAAATCTGTTAAGTGAAGGACGGACTAAGCATTACTGTCAATCACTCTGTTTAACTAGTCGTATCAAGTCACGTGAACAGTTACCTCCAAGAAAACAAAATAGAAAATAGGTTTGATATAGTTTAATTTTTACAGTAATTTGAGTAGATTGTAAGTACTTCAAGTACAGTCCCTCTCATTTTATAATTTAGTAGGGCGAAATAACGTCACGTAATGCTTGCGTGAAGGCCATGTAGAATGGATCTAACCGTTCTCTGAAACTGTGATCCCACTGTGGAGAACATATAGCCCTCTAATAGTTATATCCTGAGGGCTAGGAATGAACAGCTCTCGTAACAGTCACTGTGATAGGTCACAGTGACAGGTAGAGTCCGGTTGACTGAGTTATGCCCTTCCCTGTCCGAGCCTGTCGACCAAAGGCCTGACCAGAAAGTAAACAGACCTGTGACCGAGTCACGTAACCTAGAACAGGATTTCACTCGCCGACCACGCTTCCTCTGTGCCACTGGCCCGGACTTCTTGTTCCGTGCAAGTCCTGCTTCCTTACGTCCTTACGTAAGTCCTTCGGGACTCCTTCACCGCTAGCTAGCAACTTAGAAGTGCAGCAGAAAAATCATACTTTACCTTTGTTGTTACTCTTATTCAGATTACCAAATTAATTTGTTGCATACAATTACAATACATAAATAGATAAACTACATCATTTTCATTGAAAGGAATTATATGCCCCAAATAAACGAACACTTCAAAATATATCATTTATGTAATTTTTCTTCTAATGTCGGCCTATATTAAAATATATTTAGGGTAGAGAAAACTATAAATTTTAATAATTTTTTAGCGCAAGAGAACAGAATAAAAAATCTAACAGTCCCAGCTAGGAAAGTTAGATTTTTATTCTGTTCCCTTGCACTAAACATTGTTAAAATTCCGGGATTAAATTCCACAAAAAAATAATATTTATAAAATTAAAATTCAAAAGTAAATAACGAGAGTCATTTAAACAGCTTGACAGTGTAAGCTCCTCCGATCATAAGACGATATATTCGTCTAACTCGGAGGTTAGACTCTCGACACTAGTGCGGGGAATCTAATAACTTATCAGACTTGTCTCGGTAGCGTAAATGGAAAACGCACCGGACCGGATAGCAGAAGATCCAGATTCGTGTCCTGGCTGGGACAGCTAAATTTTTTATTCTGTTCCCTTGCACTAAAAATTGTTAAAATTAAATTTCAAAGCAAGTATTCTATAACTTATTTGTGAAAAAATGTTCGAATATTTCCCACCTATTTTCTGTTATCAGGCTTAATTATCTTATTTTCTTATATTACCATTGTTCTCTCGGGATAGTTAATTAATTTCGTCGTTTACTTAAACTTATGTCCATATTTAATGGAGAGCTAAACTGACTACCTTCAACATGTTAGCTGCATATAAAAGTAGAGGCCATGCAAATTGAGTGCATAAGATACCCCCCCCCCCCCAGTGCAAAGAGGATCCTGTCCTGACAGCTGAAGAGCGATCCTTATTATTCAGCAATAGGTTGGACCCGGCAAAAATACGGAAGGATCCTTAGTCCTATATTCTTCTTTGATTTATTTATTTTTAACCTCCCACTCAACATATTTGGTTTATGGAGAGAGGATAAGTACAGGAAACTACCCTCCCCTAAATATCCATAGAACATTTATTTCTCCATAACAGCCTGCTATGGGCGGGACACGAACTCGAGGAGCTAGGTTCCCTTCATCTATGGTAAAAAGTCATTCTCTTCGATCTTCTTAAAACGGATCGTCTTCAGCTGGTTAAGTTGGATGTACAACAGAGCTTTAAAAACTTAAAACTTAGGAAACTGATAAGCTATGTAGTGGAGAAGAGGATCTACATGAATAATGCAATGGCTTATGAATGTTCCTTCCTGGTTATCTCGATGGAAGGTTAGACAATCCGACAGAATGGCCGGGAAAGGCCTAGAACATCTTCTTCAAATGGACTTTTGAACAGTTAACTGAGAACCTCTCACTTCACATCCCTTATAACAGAGGGATTGTACCAGTAAAAGGGGTGGCTTCCCACCCNTTAAAAGTTCTTATTGTAAGAACTATCCTTAGTTGTGGCCAGCCATACTCCTTGGATGGTAAAAAACTTGAAAAACTTCTTTACCAACAGAAAAACTGCACAATAACTTTGCTTTCAGAAATTTTAATGGCAAAAACTCTGCCCAAAACGTTGCTTGCGTTATTTTTACGTTTAAATATCGTGAGACCTAAGTACTACACAATGTATTAAAAATTAAAGTGACAAAAATATGAAGAAATATATATTCTTAAAATTTATTTCAAGGATATTAATTGTTTTTCGACAACAATGTAAAAAAAATTATATACATTATATACATAGGGTCAGTTGAGAATGTGGTAAAATTTTATATATATATTTATTTATTAACCCTCCTTTGTAATGTAATTGATTAACTTTCTTCTTTTTTTTTTAGTTAAAATTAAAATGAAACATTTCTTTTATTAATCATATCTCATTATATTTTTCATAACGGTTTGAACTCTTTAATGCAATTTTTGTTTTCCCATTTAATTCTTAATTTACTCTTTTTTTTAACCGCTATTTGATCACTCTTTTGAAATGAGAGAAAAATGAGGCCAGAAACGAACTGCATTCTATATTTTATGGGAATAGTGTCAGCCATTTTTGTAAGAAATGAAATTCGCGGAAGACAAACGGTTATTTTTTATTTGGTTATTTGAGGGTCTGCTTGGCAAGATTATATGGTACAAGATTGGTACATAAGGGACAAAATAAATATATATTTGATTTTTTTGTTATATTTTTTTCTTTTGATACGTAGAAAATTAAACTTTGAGGAATGATGTGGGTACTTATGTAATTTTTTTTTAATTATCTAAAGTTGTAACCAAAAGTCTACTATAATAATTTCCTACAGTTTCTACAATAAGTTTCCTACAAACAAGACAATATGTGAAGTCCCCGAAGGACATACAATAAATACAATAATTTGAGATATTTCGAGTTGATTACGTAAGAGTATTTGTAAGCTTCCACATTGATCACTTAGCAACATCAAAAGTCGATTAACAGTGACTTGTAATGAGCACTCTCGGTGAGTTATTCTGAAATGTTCATCACTCAGAAATAAACATTAAAGGAATGATTTTTTTTTTTTTTTCATTAAGGTAATTGACTATCAGAAGTCAATGAAAATTTCTTATATTTGTTTCAAAAATTTGGTTTTTTTCTTGTCTTGTATTTTATTGTAAACACAATAACTAGCTATACAAGTTTTTTTTTTTTTGTTTTTTTTTATAAATTAAAATTCAGTAAAAAACCAACTAAAGACCATGAGCNAGCTATACAAGTTTTTTTTTTATAAATTAAAATTCAGTAAAAAACCAACTAAAGACCATGAGCAACAGATATACTGCACTCCAAACGAGTTTGCGTCTGAAAAAACTTTTAAAAAAATAAATAAATAAAATAAATATTGTTTCCTTTTAAGGATTAAAAATTTTTTTTATTTTAAAGTCTTTCATAAATATTGCCTAAATATAAGTGTTAATATATTTAAGCATCCTCGTGGAAACTGCTAGATCCCTGAAATCTTACGAAAGGCAGTAAGGCTAATATCTTTTTTTTATTTAAATAGATAAATAAAATATATTATATTTAATATCTTATTTTTAGCATTATGCAAAACTTGAATGAAACACAACAGCTGCGTAAACTAAACAGATTTCCTGTCCTTTCATAGAGGAGGGAAATATATAAGATTGAATGACCAATTTGATTATACAAAATGAAAAGGGGTAATGTCGATAAAATTTAACATCACTAAGACTGGCTCTAGACTTCCCCGACAGGAAAGAATCAAAAACGCTCTCAAACTTAATAGTTAAATTTTAAATATCTTCTTTAATATGTGATTTTTTATTAATGTATGTTACATAAATGTAAGAAAAAATTTTTTTTTAACATTTGTTTTGCAACGGTTTCAGAAATAAGCATATATATATATATAGAATTAGGTTCTTGCATTTTATAAATTAGGAACGGTAAATTGCATAGATAAAGGGACAATATTTTTAGTCTGACCTTAATAGAATCGTTGAAGAATCAAATAAATTTGTTTTTAGATACGCGTTATTGTACAAACGTGAGTAGCAAGATTTCCCTAATTGGAAATCTGTTGAAATTAATGTTTGCCATAAAACTTTCTAAATATACTTTTGTAATATACTGAGGCTTATGAAAATTCAGGAAGTAATTTAAGGAGGATTGTAGTGAATCGAAGGTGTTTCGCATTCCTGTCGGCCTAGTGCCTCCTTTTGTAAGCTTCCTGTAAGTTCCTATTGGTCTTTTTTCTCTTATATGAGCCAATGAGTCATTTTCTCCTATTCCTGGCTAGTTTTCCTTGGAACCACGAGGCTCGAGAGATATTTTCAGCCTATGTATAAGACGCCATTTGTTTTTTTGCAACTTTTTGTGACTGATTGTAACCAACCCAGCTCCATGAAAAGTACGGCAGAAAAAATAATATTTTAGGTTATCTTCCCCAGCTGATTTAAAAAAAAATTATTTATATGAAATTATAAAACAATGTAGATACTATGTAAGGATGCCACACGTGCTGTAAATATAAATACAATTTGTGACTCCACTTGACTTCCTGGAGTATGTTTTTTTTTTTAAGTATTTAGAATTTTTTATAAAAGAGAGAGTCAGACCCTACCTGATGGATTTTTCTTCTATTTATATTACTTTGAGGCGAAAAATGGCCCGCGTAAAATTTATAATTGTCAAATCTTCTTTCTAACGTTTGTTTATATTTATTTTCAATAAAACATGTTGAACTGCTTAGATTGGATATGAAGTTCCTGAATTAAGCTTTTTTTTTTTTCTTTTGCAGAGGTATAGGAAACAAATTTGTCTGTTCAGTTTTAGTTATGCATATATTTTCTCTTCACACATTTTAACCAATATATTGGCAAAAAATAGTTTTCTCTTTCATCTAAACATTTATGAGACACTCAGTCCCGCTGTAGACCCTCCAGGAAAAAATAATTACCTCGGGAGTACAGGAAGAGTGGGAAGAGAGATGGAACCGATCCAAGATATAGGAATTTACTCGAAAATTCTTCCCCAGAGTGAAGGGGAGATGACAGGCTAAGGGCAATCTAATGGTGCTTTCAACGCAAAGTTGCACTTCTTCAGGAGGAAGGACTAAACCATGTGTGATAAATGCCAGGAAGAGGAGAAGGCCTTGCACAACCTCGCAGGATGTTGAACAAATGGAGGTCTATAGGCAGAAGATGCATCCAGGAAGAATCAACACATCTTGTTACGGAGGACTTTGGTCACATTTCTTGGGCTTTGTGGGACCAGATGGAAGAACCGAGAGTTAAGTTGAAGAGTCGGAGTATAAGGGAAAAATCCCCACAGACTGCTTAATCATATAATAAAATCGGTTATACACCCACCCTTGTTCTAAATATGACAATTCTTCTATCTGGGTAGCAAAAAGAAAAAAGAAAAATCTAAACAATTATTCTAAAATAATCTTTTTTAATAATCTATTTTAATGAAGAAGTATATAAAACAGGTAGATGCAACTAGTATGGGTTCAAAAAATAAAAGGATTTCAAAATACCCAATTTTCTAAAAGATGAAAAGTGGGAATTTAAGAACCAAAGAAACCTATAATCTTTCAAACAATATTCTTAAACAACCCTGTCCAATTTAAGATAGACAAATTCTGCAGTTAAGAAAATATACTTAAATATCCATACAAAATCATATATTATATAATAATAAAAATTGCAATAAAATATTTTTGATTCCTCAAAACCATGAGATATACCATAATCCGTATTGGCATTTACCGTGATCGCAATATAGCATTTGTGCTGCGACATAATTTTTTTATTGGCTTCAAATGTGTTTTTATTGGCTATAACTCTTGAGTGTTTTGCGTAATATGATGTATTTAAATTCCCTAAACAAGGAGCAAATTCATTTTGTCCTGCAGGCCAGGACATTTTATATTTTTTTTTTTCCACGCTGTCAAGGACTGGCAATATTTTACTAATTACAAGACTTTGTGGTGATTTGACAATACTCACGCAGCTTCTTGGCCGGCACGAGGTTGACGAGGGCGAGGAGCGAGGCGACAGCGAAGAACGAGCGTGGGACAGACATGTTGGTAGGGCAGACTGAGCGTCTCTCGCAGTGGTGAAGGTGTTATATAGGCGGGGGGGTGGGTGGGGGACCGACAGACCTAGCTGCTGGAGGCTCCAGACACCTTATCCATTGATATTGCCATCTGGAAACTTCCGCCAAGCCTCCGGGGGCAAAAATCCTCTAATAAAACTGTTTCACCTAATTTTATAAATATTATTTTTTTGTGGTATTTAATCCCATGTAAATTTTAACAATTTTTAGTGAAAGGGAACAGAATAAAAAATCTAACTGTCCCAGCCAGGACAAGAACCTGGATCTCCTGCTTTCCGGGCCGGTGCGTTTTCCATTTACGCTATTATTTTATTATAGGCCTCAAGAACCTAAAATCTGAAGCAAACCAGAAAAATACTTCGTATAGCTGTATATTTTCCTAATTTCAATCTAGTCCTGACCCATCTCTTTTCACATCCAGGACCTCACCTACAAACACCATGAACGTCTGCCGCTGTCTTCAGGAGCTGCCACCTTCCGTCTCGGAGCAGTCACCCAGCGACGCCTCAAACCTAGACTATATCGGCATATACTACTTTAATAATTTTATTGTATTTTTGTTTTCTTGTGTAAATAGTATAGTATTTATTGTATACATACCATATCTTCCATCTTGTGTAAAAAACAATTGTTTTGGGCCAAGAATAAAAATATATTTCTTCTTCTTCTTCTAGTCCTGAACAATAGTCATATTTAAATCAAAATATATGTTTTGAATAATCTGCAGCAAATGAATCAAATTAAAACTCCTCAAAAATTGAGACAATAACTCAAAGAAACACAGAGTAAGGTTTCAGTCGTAATAACCCGAACCATCTACCAAATAAATCTTACAGATAAATATTGTTATAATTTTCAAAACACATTTCAAGTAAATATGTGCGCAGTCCTGGGGTTTTTGGATGTCTATATCCTAGTCCAACAGGATCTTTCATATTGGTATATTTAGAAAACAACTATTTCACATATTTTGGTTGTGTCTCCATCAAAACTCCAGAATTCTAACCTCCAGAGTTCAATCAAAAGTCACACCTCTTACTCCAGCAGACACTATGTTCCACATATATTTGCTGGATACTTCAGATGGGATTTGATTTTCACCGTCCTTCATAAACCTTTCGAGTATTCAGGATTGCTATATTCTAGTTTATAATAACAAATAATAGATTCTCTCAGAATGGTCGCTAGCTAGAGAAACTGTTGAATCTGTAAAGGAGAAGTGAAGACGCTGGTCACAAAGGGAAGACAAACATGCTAGACTTCCACTGGGTGGACATAACCCAGCTGAATGCTCATTGGATGAAGAGGCATCGTTAATCACAATGGAAGCTATGTTTTATTTTAATTTACAATAATTGCCACATTTTCCGTTTATGCAGACATACACGTAGAAGCGAGCGCGCGCATTGCCATAGCTTTAACCTATGTGGACATACCACTATTTAGTATTTTATTCTTTCCAGGTACTTCAAGATCCTCAAATATGAACAATTGTTCGACTAGTGACTAGAGATGAGTAAGTAAAAAAAACTTGAATTCCTTGAAAGCTGATAAGTTGTAAATATTCCGGTCATCATATATACTCAACCTCCTCCTCACATATAAATATTCATTGTTTTATATAAAGGGTGTCCCAAAATTAATGCAAGATTTGAATTTAATAGAAAACATGTTTTTTTAGTATTTTTATTGTTATTATTTTATTTAATCATAAAGTACATAGGATAGGGTTATTTATGGAATAACACAACGGGCAAATGTGTTTGCCACACAGACCGTAAAACAATTCAATTACTGCATGAGACATTTCCAGGTCGTGTACTCTCTCGTTTCGGTGATCAGATTTAACCTCCTAGATCGTGTAATTTTACACAATTTGATTTCTTTTTATGGGGTTGTTTGAAATCACAGGTCTATGTCAATAAGCCCAAAACCACCCTTCCACTGATAGAGGAGATTCAACATTGCATCAACAAAATTCATCCACATTTATGGAAAATGGTCATGGAAAACTTCGACAAACGTGTGCAAATGTGCATTCAACCATGCATGGAGGCCATTTGCCCCATGTGGTATTCTATAAATATCCCTATCATATGTACTTTATGATTCAATATAAAAATAACAATAAAAAAAACTGTCTTTTCTATTAAATTCAAACCTTGCTTTAATTTTGTGACACCCCTATATATTTATTTTATTTTTCCTCAGTTTTTACTTACTTCACTTATATATCTCAATTATATGGATTTATCCAGTTGGATAACACACACNTCGAGAATTCAGGATTGCTATATTCTAGTTTATAATAACAAATAATAGATTTTCTCAGAATGGTCGCTAGCTAGAGAAACTGTTGAATCTGTAAAGGAGAAGTGAAGACGCTGGTCACAAAGGGAAGACGAACATGCAAGACTTCCACTGGATGGACATAACCCAGCTGAATGCTCATTGGATGAAGAGGCATCGTTAATCACAATGGAAGGTATGTTTTATTTTAATTTACAATAATTGCCACATTTTCCGTTTATGCAGACATACACGTAGAAGCGAGCGCGCGCATTGCCATAGTTTTAACCTATGTGGACATACCACTATTCAGTATGTTATTGTTGCCAGGTACTTCAAGATGCTCAAATATGAACAATTGTTCGACTAGTGACTAGAGATGAGTAAGTAAGAAAAACTTGAATTCCTTGAAAGCTGATATTCCGGTCATCATATATACTCAACCTCCTCCTCGCATATAAATATTCACTGTTTTATATAAAGGGTGTCCCAAAATTAATGCAAGATTTGAACTTAATAGAAAACATAGTTTTTGGTCTTTTTATTATCTTTTTATTTAATCATAAAATACATAGAATAGGGTTATTTATGGAATAACACATAGGGCAAATGTGTTTACTATACAGCCCGTAAAACAATTTAATTACTGCATGAGACATTTCCAGGTCGTGTACTCCCTCGTTTCGTCGATCAGAATTAGCCCCCTGGATCGTGTAATTTTACACAATTTGATTTCTTTTTATGGGGTTGTTTGAAATCACAGGTCTATGTCAATAAGCCCAAAACCACCCGTGCATTAAAGGAGGAGATTTAACATTGCATCAACGAAATTCTGCCACATTAATGCGAAATGGTTATGGAAAACTTCGACAAACGCGTGCGAATGTGCATGTAAAGACGTGGAGACCATTTGCCCCATGTGTTATTCCATAAATAACCCTATCCTATGTACTTTATGATTCAATAAAAAAATAACAATTAAAAAAACTGTCTTTTCCATTAAATTCAAATCTTGCTTTAATTTTGGAACACCCCTATATATTTATTTTATTTTTCCTTAGTTTTTACTTACTTCACTTATATATCTCAATTATATGGATTTGTTGGACAACACACACGCGCATTGTATATATATATATATANTATACCACATTGACCGTGTGTGTGTGTATTCTCGATTTTCTAAAATAATCCATGTACTCAGGATGGCTGTTTTATTTCTTATCCCATCTTATCTAGAACTTTATACTGGTAAAGCCCCTGAAGATGGCTTGCAACGTAAACCGAAACGTAAGCAAGTTTGTAAAGGAAAAAAAAGAAAAAGGACATTTTCAATTTTAAGAATTGTGTTTTTTTATTTTCTTCCCAATTACCTCCTGAATCAGATCCTTCCAATCCAAAGTCCTCTTTCTTAAGTCTGATAATTATCTGTGCTAAGTCCAGTGGTAGTTCGTTAGTAGATAATTTGAGTTTGAGAAGGTGTTTCCACATTGCCAATGCAAATTTCTATAAAGCGGATGAGGTTTTCTGAAGGAAGTCCAAAACAAAACAAATATATTGACGTTAAAAAACTTTCATTAAAAAATAGAAGTAATGTTCAACTTGTTGTCATAAACAAAGTGAGAAAATAAATTATATCTAATCAATTTGATATGGTTTTTGCAATGACCGGATGAGAGAGAGACTTCACTCTCTTCGATACGTTTGCCAATATGTCGTCAAATTGTTTCCCATATAAATTACAAAAATAGTAAATATTTATAATATTGATATCCTTGTTTTTATTTGAGTTAAGAAAAAGTTTGTCGGACATGATACGTAGGTGCAAAATCTAGCTTTCTACAATTTACGTAATACAATATTTTAAAGATTAACGCTTATTAAGAAAGATATTTACGAACATAACTCAGATGGCTGAGTCCTTCCCCCACCCTTCCTCCCCGGACAGTATCGAACGAGGTTTAGTAGCTATTTTACGCCAAATAGACTTTCTGTCTTACCAGATATAATAAGTCATTGACTCTTATCATTTTCGTTATTTAGATTACAATTCGCCTTAAAAAAAAAATTAATATTTTTGCTGACTGACAAAATGTACTGAAAATTGAAAAGACTCAAGAGCAAAATTATTTTACATGATTAAGTTTTCGACTAGAATTTGTTATTTAAGTTTGAAATTTGATTTCTGCTTTGTATTGAAAGAAGTCGGTGTTTTTTAAGTTTTGTTTTAAACAATTTTTTTTTTGTAATGTTCAGAATAAAGAAGATAAACTGATTTCAGTCATTAATGTATACATCCTACTGTTTGGAATGAGAAGCATAAATGACATGTATGCCGAATGCATACCGTTTCTTTACTTAATAATATGAAAAAAACTCAATTAGTATTTTTTCTAAATGAAATTTGACTCGATGTTAATAATTACGAAAAAATTAAAGTTCTTTGTTTCGAGAAATCGGAGCAATAAGAGTGGTGATGTTCATCATTCAGAGAGCTCAAACACAACTGATCATTAACTAAATTGCTGGGAAATTCGCTTGGCTTACACAGCCCCTGCGTGTAGGACACTCTTATAATAAATACAGAAAAATTCCTGTGAGAGGCGGAGCAGCGGTACTTAACCTTGTGTGGAAGTGAAGTCACGTGTCGGCCCTGACTCTTCGAAGGTTGGCTTTCGTACTTCTTATTGGCTTTCCTCAAGTACACTTATCAATACATTACTTATACTTGCCTGTATCTGCCACTTAGAATGCCACTGGGAGGGCAGGAGGGAAAATTAGACTTATTCATATCTGTCTTGGTGAGTGTGTGTGCGTGTGGGTGTTTGTGTGTGTTTGTGGGAGTGTGCTCGCGTATAAATCTTACCTAGTTCAAGAGAGATAATTATCTACTGTTCTTATTAAATCCGTGCTTAAGATACAAGTGNTATATATTATCTTATTTTATAAGAGAATATTAAATGAGAAAATTTAATTAAATGCTCAAGACTGACAAAAAAGAAAGAGTGGCCCTTAGCCCTTAGATTGCCATCGCAAATTTCTTCCTTAATTAACATTTTTTGTAAAAATACAAAGCATAATCACTGTTGAAAATTTGTATTCAGGACACTAGAACTATTCAGTCAGAAGTTGCAAATACAATATTCCGCCCTTTCAAAGATTACCCACGTTATATATTCAGAAAGTCATATGCAGTTTATGACGATTTCAATGACGCATTTAATACTGGTGTTCATTCTTTATAGACAAATCGTATTCCTTCAACGAAATATAAATCCTAAAAGTATTCCAGTAATAAAATCAATTTATTTGATAAGCAAAGTTAACTGTATAACTGCACCTTCACAGTCCAGACAGTAATTATGCAAGGCTATTATCAGGGTTAGATGCCCAACCCGTATTTTTCTTTCCTTTTTATACAAGTGATATTCAAGACCACTCTGGATCATTACATTTTATGATTGATCTTTGCTGATGTGGTGCCCTGTCTGTTGAATCCCAGGAAGATATGCAAAGGAAAGTAGACTTACTGCCTACTTATTGTAGAGGATATTATCAAGAAGTAAACGTGAATGAAGTCATGTCTACCCTAGACCACCCTAACCTTGCCACCCTAGTCTACCCTATTTCACATTGTCCTACCCTAGGATAACCACCCTACCCTATTCCACACTGTCCTACCCTAGGCTAACTAGACTACCCTAACCTTTCCACCCGAGTCAAAGATATTCTACCCAATCCAAGTCTATACTTGTCTACCAAAGCCTAATCTATACCACACTGACCTGTCCCATTCTACCCTATACTAACTTTACCAACCCAAGCCTTCCACCATAGACAAACGTATACTACTCTACCCTGGTCTACCCTATTCCACACTGACCTACCCAAGGCTAACTAGACTACCCTAACCTTTCCACCCGAATCAAAGGTATTCTACCCTATCCAAGTCTATACTTGTCTACCGAAGTCTAATCTATACCACATTGACCTGCCGTTGTGTACCCTGACTTTTCTACCTTAATCAACCCTATTTTACTCTACGCCAATCTATCCTAGAGTAACTAGACTACCTTGACCAGTCAAATGCATAATTTATGAATGGAATCCAGAAAGACATGAACTTGATGAGGGGAAAGAATGCCTGTGACCACCACCATGTTCGGTGTACATCGGTATGAAGCCGAAGCCCGAACTACTGTCACACAGGTTCTACAAGAGTGTGCTCTGGACCTCCATCCTCGACCTAAGGATTGGCTCTTCGAAAGGAAGCTGGAGTAGCCCACATCTCACTATCAGCTTACAAGAGTAAGCGAATGGTTGGGAATAGATATTCTACATATTTCTGGAAATAAAATTCTTATAAACGAACAGCGGAAACAATAGATTAGACGTTGTTTTGACAATTTTAACTCAGCTGACATGTTTCCAGAGTGTCTTGATACCAAAATGTCCATCACCTAGGAGACAATCAGATTTGCCTTGCTTCATAAATATTTATTTAAATAAAGTAAATGGCGAATGTAATCCTACAAACCGAAAAGGTCAATCGCGTAAAAGAGACATCGCAGCTTCTCTAAGCTGGTTCTAGACCAGTCCTTTTCTGGAAAGAGTGGAGGAATACGCTCAAACATTTTTGTTACATTGCTAAATATCTTCCATAATAAACAATTACTTAAAACTATTCAGAAATATAAACGTTATCAAAGTTGATTTTACACCTGTTAAGCCCAATATTATAATTTTGTAACTCAAAATAATAACAAATATATCTCGATTATAAAATTTTCATTCTTCTTCTTTCTCCACTGAAATTGAATACCTTCAATGTTTTTCTAAAATTAGCTTAAATACAGAATTTCAGCAGACAAATATATATATACACTCACATTTATCTTTATCTTATGAATAGAGTTATTCACATTGGTACGACTAGAATTCAAATTTAAAACGATTTGACCGAAAATTTTACATAAGTCGCGGTATGAAACTGAGGAAAATCTGTTCAATATGGGGAGAAACATTGAATCAATCGCAATGAACTCCAAAGAGTTATACAAAAAAAAACTATTTTACTGTTACTTCTTCAAAAGATATATAATCTCAGTCCTGGCAAGAAGTGTGCTTTGTTCCTATCTCCTAATTTTTAACTAAGAAAAGTTAATTTCTTTTAAGTGGACTGTTAAGAAATATGAATGATATAGAATACTTATTTTATTTTTATGTAACTTGCCCAATTTGTATAAGTACAAATTGTCAATTTGAATTATATATGTAAAATCGACCATATTATATAATCTATAGAATATAGACAATAGATTATATAATCTCTTCGCCCAGGTGACTAAAGTAATTTAAATCGGCCTAGTTTCCATGATACTACTATAGATATTCAAGAGATAGTCGCTAAGTGCATTCATATTACATTTTGTTTACCCTGAAATTAAAACAATCCAATGTTGAATCTTATTAAATTTTTGTAGATAAATATTTTAACAATACTGTTTTAACTATGTTATAGGATTTTCTTTACTGCTAATTTTATTGCATTATTTTTAGTATAGCAAAGGCGAATAGTCAAAATAGTCAAAACACTAATATTCTATTTGAAACTTTATTTTGCTCTATTAGTTTCGCTTGTGTATCTTCTTCAGAAACTTAGTATATTATTTCGTAAATAACATTATTTACAAATTTAAATTGGATATTTCTGCCTCCAGGTCAAAAATGTTATAAATTGAATAATAGTGTTTATATATACTTTGACTATTCACCTATAGTTAAATAAAGAAGTCTTCAATTATTTTTAAACTGCGATATGTCTTATTATAGTTATAATGTAAAAATATGGAATTATATATAATATATATTATATATAATATATGTATTTTTATGTTAATTAGGCNATTAGATTATTGTAGTATTTTATTTTTTTTAACAATTTATCGTTCTAGTTTATATATTAAGAAAGCCAATCTTACAAGCTGAAGAAAGCATTGCTTGTTGTATGTAATATTTTAATTAATTTTAATTATTTATTAATTTTAGTATACAACTTATTTATCTTCAGAGATATTTGGTAAAATGAAAACGCAATTTTCGTAAATGGATTTTATTGCCCGCCCATTTTTTATAATAACGCGAGTGACTTTCACGGCTCGGTGGTCTAGGGGTATGATTCTCGCTTAGGGTGCGAGAGGTCCCGGGTTCAAATCCCGGCCGAGCCCGTGTATATTTTTGGCATTTTTTAACTTCATAATATAGAACAACCTTATAAACCATATTTTCAAAAAATTGTATTTATTAGTAGCTCAAAACCGCACTTAACTGCATCAGTCACGGAAGTGACCTGTGGAAACTAATTTTAATACAACAAATAAAATAAACAATACAAATATTTATAACATTGAATTGCAAAATATTTGGTTTATTGACATTCAGTTTTTTATCAATATAATAATTTTATATTACATTTCTAAATGTATTGATTACTATTATTTAAAATGTAAATTATTATGTTTTAATGAATTTACTATCGAAATAATATTTCGTGTCATTTATGGAGATAAAATATGCTAATCCAAATATTTTATTTGAAATTTGTCTTATAAATTATCTAAAATGAATATCAAATTAATTTCAGCTTATTGAATCTATTCACCTCAAACTGAATAAATTTCTTAATTAAAATAATTTAAGTACAGAAAGCAAGATGTTTCAATCCTCTATTGTTATGTCATATTATGCCACTGTTATTGCTAGTTCTAAGCAAAATACTGCTCTATTTTTATTTTATGGAATGCCGATTTAGCAATTATGCTAAATAGGTTAGAGATTATTGCCCTTCAATTGCTTGCCTAAACACATTTTACCATATTGATGAGAAATCAAGCTATTCACGTTGGTACCAGGAGGCGACTTTTGAAAATATTTTACACATCTTCACTGAACCTATACTATATTTTTAATGGACCACATTTTTAGCTTGTTCAATTTGGGATTGGTGATGATCTTTTGATATATTTTTTTTTCTTTCAAAAGTTTGTATGTGAATCGCTTGATATCTTTATAGGATATCTGCTAAATCGATAAATACCATAATTTCGGATATTGACCGATACAGAAGAGCGTTGAGGAGGTATTTCTAGGTCGGTTTACCTGTCTAGGTCATACCTATTTCCAGGCTTGGTGAATACCCTTCCTGGAGAGACAATAACCAATCAGGACTGCTCTGATTCAATGTAGCGAGCAGCTGCTGGCTCCATAACAAAACTTAACTAAATTGTTTTAAACAATTAATGTTATGTTGTTAGATGATTTTAGTTGGGGTTCGGTCAAGGTAGATAAAAAAAAAATACAAATTAACATAAGTTTATTTTTTTAAAGATTATCTGCCAACGTTTCGGCTTACATTGTAAGCCATCTTCAGGGCTGTAGAAATACAATGTCATGAGAATACAATAATAATTGACAATATTATAATATAGAATTACCATAATGTAATGTGGTATCAAAATTATGAATGTAGAAAGCTATGTAAGAGAATTTATAAACATGCAGACAACAACTCATTAAAAATAAATAAATAATTGAATAAAATTAAAACAGTAATTTACCACAACTGCCTATCACGAAGACGAAAGAGAACGTCCTGCCCTTAAGTTCACTTTTCCATGACTGAGAAGAAATATAATTTTTCAGAAAAACACCGTGGGTGGTGAAAGGGTGGGGGGAAGGTAATAGGCGGACGGTACCAAGGGAGAGCGGCCTGTTCCAAAAGGGAGGCAATAAAAAGTACAAAAGAAAAAAGGAAGGGTATTATTGAGAATAGGTAACTTTGGAACTGGAAAAAATGTTTAACAGGTTTATTGAGAGGGAGGGCTGATGGTTTTTAGAATGTTTAAAATGTTTGAATAAGGTGAGGAAATTTGTTCTATGTCCGTTCTGTCGTTAACTGGATAGTGTTGTAAGTTGATGTGAACGGTTTCAGACAAAAGGTGTTTGTATTGATAGGGTTCAGTGGAAAGAATGGTTATGCTCTCGAAGTCAAATGTGTGTTCTTCATGCAAAACATGTTTAGTGAGGGCAGTTTTTATTAGTTTATTCTTTATGTCATTTTTATGGTTATTGATTCAGGTGTGGAACAGGGAATTTCGTAGACGACATTAGTTCTGTTAGAAAGGGGAATGGTTTCTTTCGAGGATGGTGTAAATAGATTTTAGTTTGTTGTTGGTGGAAAAAGAAAGCTTAAGTTCAGGGAAAGTTTTTCTGAGCGATTTTCTAATATTTTCAGAAAGTTTTGGAATATAAGGAAGTGAACAGAAAACGAGGTCGTTATTTTGGGGGAGGGGGATAGTTGGAGAAGTGGAAATAAAAAAATTCTCTCACAAGATTTTTAAGGGTGTGAGTAGAAAAACCATTGGACAGGAAGATGTTAGCAACACGATTAATTTGTTTTATATCTTTGTGGCTGTGGACCGATGATAGCTTTGTAATAGAAGTGGTCGGGATTGACTACAGTTGGTGGTCAATGACCGAATCCCAACCATTTCCTTCTCATTCTTAGCAGATTTCCTCAATCCTTCACCAGGTATTCTTCAAAGAGAGAAGTTTTCAATTAAGACCATCTTCAGAGATTTATCAAACATGTACCTCAAATGTAAAGATCCCAGATATATCAGCTGCTTACATTTTCTCTTGGATGAAGTCTGTTTCGGTTTCTCTCTCCAAATCTGCCAATATATCTATCCCTCAAGTCTTCACCAGGCCAAGGATCCCACAGAGGACTTTGTCCTGGCACATAATGAACCGCTTCCTGGGAATAACTGTAGAGGATTGCTATCGTACTCTGCCACTGAATGCGATTAACACAAGCTCTTTTGAAGAAGGAAGACATTACACTTCCTTAAGTCTTTATTTCACCAACCTCTCTGCTCAGTACAAGAAGTACAGGGATCACGTAATTGCTATTATTCCCTCAGGCACACTTTTCTGTACTTCATAACTTTACGGGTATCGATTAGCTTATGAATAGGCATCATCATTCCTTGCCAACCTTTTAATATCCTTCCCATATTTCTAGAAGAATTGAAATGTATAATTTGCTTCTTCTTGAAATAATTACCGTTTAATTATTATTGAAATTGCAGACCTCAAATCAATTTCTAGAACGAGGTCTGAATATCTTACTATACTAATTACAAAAAAGACTATTTAGTTGGCTTTCTCTTCTTTGCCCTTGCCTCCTTTGTTAAGACATCGAAGAAAGTTTTTACACCTTTAGCCGGCTTTTGTAACGTCTAGCGACATTTCTGTCGGCCGTAAACTGCAAGTTATGTAGATTCGTAACTGCCATGAATATAAATTCACTGAAGTTTTAACTTCCAGAATACTATTTGGACTTGATTTGTTCTATTGTGAAATTTTGTTATAACTAACGAGAAAAGGCAAGAATGTTTTTTTTCTTAAATTTTATAATTAGAATTTTATTAGTAATGATTTGGGCATGATAGGGATCTGTACTATTGTTATATGAAAATCATAAACTAAGGGTTAATTAAATATATTCTGGTTTTTAGGATCACTTATTATTATCATTATTACTAAGATTTATAAATTATTTAGTTGAGGCTGATTGCTGAACGATTATCCCGAAGATCTGGAACACCAAGCAGATCCAGCCTCCATGTATCTCGCTTAATCAAATCTCCAGTATCTGAATCTCCAAGCACATCCAGCCTCCATGTATCTCGCTCAATCAAATCTCCGGTCTTCAGAATCTCAAAGTAGACCCAGCTTCCATGTATCTCGCTCAATCAAATCACCAGTATCCAGAATCTCCAAGCACATCCTGCCTCCATGAATCTCCAAGTATTGCCGGACTCTGTGTATCATGAACTGTTGAACCCAATATCCCTCGAATTTCCAAGCTCTATGTGTCTCGAACTTTCGAATTCTCAGTCTCCGGAATATCCACGCAACGTAAACCCATCATCTCTCTGGAACTGTCCTATCCAAAGGAACCACAACCAGCGATCATCTCTTCCATCTTGTTTTTTCTTCCTTGAGGTTTCCAAATAGCCTGCACACGTAGATACATTCTTCTTGACCATTTGTCTTCCACCACACTTTTACAGTGTTCAAATCTGACTAGCTTCTGTAACAACCTATGACGCAGTACTTCTACATTGCAGGACTTCATTACCTGAGACTTCCAGGCAGATCCTCACAAGGAATTCTCCATTTATTCTCAGTTTACTGAGAGGCCATCAGGTACAACGTATTGAGTTCGAAACTGTTTTCAAACTTTCCTCCTGGCGTGATGTAGGCCAGTTTCATTATTAACTAGATATCAATCAGTTTTTGGAAGAATGGCCCAAACGTATGATTTTCTGTTTTGAGTTTTTGAGAATTTGACCAACAAGAGCACGAATATATGTGTCTGTATGTATTGATATTTTGAACTACATAGTTGAAGAATTGTATATAAGTTTAGAAATTCGTGTCATGGTCAGAACGTAAATAGCAAGATTTGCTCGGGGAAAATCTCGATATCGCTGTTACAGTGCAATGAATATTCCCCATAAGGCGTGTAATCGTTCTTCTTCTTACGTCACAGAGGGAATTATCGCACATTTATTAAATTATACCTCTACGGGGGGTGAAATCACAGGTCTATGTCA
>KZ808306.1:20209-36769 GCA_000696205.2 Oncopeltus fasciatus
TATATATATAAAAGATAAATTACATCAAATGCCTTTCACAGCTAAGCAGATGTATCTTCCATTATTGGTCCAGAGGGTATGGAAAAGTAAAAAATACCACCTACAAAAACCCATCGAGCAGCCAAGGCCATTTCAGAGAAAGGTTTTCCAAGTTCTAAAGGAGAATAAAATTATATAGTATTTGAGATCCTTGTTTTTCAATTACGTAGGTCTTCTAATATCTTAAATTAAGCCTTTAGTAAAATCAAAATATTGTTTGAAGGTGTTTAAAAAACTTTTTAGGTACTCTGAAAGAGTGCACTAAAAAAAAAAAGAATACCTTACAAATTAAGTTAATTTTTTGACCTTCTGGGCCTTTGAGTGCATTAAAAAATAACTACCCTGACGTTTCTGACAAGCATCAGTTTTATAAGGCCAATTGTTTGGCCTTTCGTGATATTACTGATCATAATGCTATATCATTATCCTAATACCACAATCACTCTTCTCTCAAAATTCTTAAAAATTAATGTGATTCTCTTAAACATTAGAGCTAAACCACTTGAAATTCTTCAATATTTGAGATATTATAAAATTAATTTTTCAATTAAACAAAAATTTCTTAAAAAGTTCAAATAAAAAAAAAAAAAAATGCTCTATGGAGATGGAGATCTAAAACTTATTTCTCTGACACTTTTTTGATAAATTCACCATTAAGCCACAGCTTAGATTAGATCCATTATTGAACATTACGTATAATACAATTGGATTATAAATGAATGAAATAATAATAAAGGAGTAATACAAAATATTTTTGTGGAATTGCTAAAATATGGCACAAAGTTAAATATTTGAAAATAAGCATACCTCTAGAGAGTTCTTGACGTAGCGATTAATAGTGAGAATTTGTTGGGGTTCGGATAAAGTTGAAAAAAAATACAATTTACAAAAATGTATTTTTTATTATCTGCCAACATTTCGGCATACATTGATGGATTACATGTGTTCATATCATCTCAGTCATAAAAATTTGATCCCGGCGACAACACGTCCCCTTTTGCCTTCATGATAGCTCTGAAGATAGCTTAAAATGTAAGCCCAAGCATCGGCAGATAATAAAAAATACATTTTATTAAATTTTAGTTATCTTGGATTTAATCTTGACCAAACCCCAACAAATTCTTTACTATTAATTGATTTCATGCTTATAAAAAATACTGAAAGTGCTTGAGTAAATGGAAAAGACAGATATTTACTTTTTTTCATCATAAATAAGGTTAATTTGAAAGTACATTTGTTGACCTCCAAGTTTTATGAAGATAGGATTATCAGGAATTTGGTCTCGGTAGTTAAAGAATTAAAAATTTAAAAACTTACTAATTTGTAACCAAAAAAGTTTTTATTATATCTCCCCTTCACCCTATTTGCCTTGATGAAGGCCTGAAATTAAGGCCAAAACATCTAAAATAAAAACTCGGTTACAAATTAGTTTTTAATTCATCAACTACCAAGACCAAATTCTTGATCATCCTCTCTCCATAAATAAGGTTCCTTTCAAGGTCCATACATGAATTAGACATTTTTCAAAGATGGGATCAGAAGATTGGATTAGTTGAAAATGCACGAGTTTCTGCCTATAACAGAAAGATTAGGGAGAGCAGTGGACATTGAAAACAGTTTTGTCAAAACTTAGAAACAGTCTCCATTCATTTAAAAGCCATGTTAAAGATTCGGAAAGTGGGAAAATGGGCACCTCACCAACTAACTGAAAGGCAGCAGGAAGCTTGAAAACTTCTTGCCTAATGCTGCTTACCAGGTTAAAAAAGAAAATGATTTCTTAATAGAATTGAAACTGGTGATGAAAAGTGTATTTACTTCAAGAATCCTAAGAGTCAAAGTCATAGATAACAGTTGTGATCAGAAAAGTGTGATCTACTATGAGCTGGTAAAACCTGGGAAAACTGTTAATACAGAACACTACCTATAATAGAAGATCAAGCTTAGCATAAAAAAGATACAGAATATCAAGAAAAGAGGCATATTGAGAAATTCTTCCGCATATGTCTAACTCAACAGATTTGGCTTCATCCGATTACTACTTATTTGCATAGATGGATCAAGCACTAGCTGAACATCACTTCAATTTTATGAAGATATAAAAAAATGGCTCAGTAATTAGTTTGACTCAAAAGAGCAATAACTCTTTCAACAACAAGAAATCCACAAATTGTCAGAGAGTTAGGAAAAATGTGTAGATAATGAAAGATAGTATATCAAATAAAATACCATGTATTAGTTTTACACAATAAATATATATTTTCTATTGAAAAAATCCGTTTTTATACTTACACATCTAGTAATACGGATGCTTCTTCAGGAGCTTAATATATAAATATGTAAAGAGCAGTATTTAAAGGTTAAAATTGTAACCTTTCTTCAACTGTGGAAATAAAACAGAGATAGACGTATCCTTGGTAAAGAAAGGTTCAATTTTAATCTGTAAATACTGGTTTTTTTTTTGGTTTTTTTTTTAAAGTTATATATTAAGCTTCTGAAGGCATCAGTATTAGACCCAAAACTAGTAGGGGAAAGATTAAGTCTTAAATGAAAAAAATAGTGATTTTCTGTTGTTTTTATTAGCCTATTGCCTGTATTAAAACATTTAATATTTTTGTTATTTTATTAAAAATGTTTAGTCATATTAGGAGTAAAATATAATTTTTTGACAATTATATTCTGTAAAATTTTTACAGAAACCTATATCAAGAGAAATATATAAGAAGTATCAATGAAGATTGAGTGCTTTCTCTGTCCCTACTTCCTAGAGTGCTTTGTGCTTTAGTTCAAGTTTGAACTTAATGAACATAATTTTTTTTCACTTCCCCCTTCCACACTATCTCCAGTACACACCATAACTCCATAATGGTGCTTTACTCCAATAGTTAATGTTCTGCATACTTATAAAATTATCTAAATTAAATAATTAATCACTTACAGCTTACTTTTAATGGATTTAGACTAATAATATCATTGACTTTGTTATAAATGGATAAAGATATTTCAATAGTTTTAATACTAGATGCAAAAGATGTAATAAACTAAAAATAAAAAAATTTTAAAAATCTAAGAAATCCAAAAATTACCCATATTCGTATCATTGCAATGGTCTGAACATTCTGAAATTCAATCCTAACATAGTGATGTTTACCCTCGGTGAAGGGTGTGAGCCAAAGATGCATGTCATCTCTGGTCCGGTTCACCCGGTCAAGAAGGTTTTCTACCACACGTGGATCCTTACTATATTCTGGCAGCACATTTATATCACTTGGTTCTCCTTGAATCTGAATATGTAAAAATAATAGTTTGTTTAAGAGTGTACTGTTTCAGCTTTAACATTTTTTTATAAACAAAAAACAAGAAGTGGTTGCATTTAATTTAAGCTAAAATTGTAATAAGGGTTTCAATAGCATTATGAGTTTTACAGTCCCTTAAATCAAAATAGTCTCTCATATGAAGCACATAGAAACATGTACATATGTGTATCACCACACGGTTGGCTCGAGCATTGAAATCCTAATTCACCCAATAATAATATTTTGTATTCAAGAAACTCTGCAGTATATTTTTCATATAAAATATACTCATTTGCATATAATGGATGCATATGTTGTGTATCAATATATGCATCTTTTATAATCACTTGACTAAAACTGCTACAACACGCTGCACATGGTATAGATATTTGCTAGTTTCCCAAGACAATTTTAAACAATTATACAATTTTATTTATTCAATAATTCCACGTAATCATTAAAGTTAAAATAGTATTTACCTCTTCAGAAAACTACAATTAATATTTAAAAAATCTTAACTATTTTACATTATTTTGAAAGAGCTATAACAATGAATTAATTGCTAGACTTTTAAAAATAATATAAAATATAGAATTTTTCTTCTAGTTGGGAATTTTATTGAGAATATTTATAAAAAGGGGTGTATAATAAACATGACCATTTCTCAAATTCAAGATTTTAAAGGACTGTAGATGTTTTAATCTTAATTAATACTTACCAATACCTAATTTTAACAAGCATAGGGAATCCCTTTAGGGTATTTTCTAAGCTTGTTAAATCCCATTTGACTTCTTCAAAAAAGCCTCAGTTCAGTTATTTGTTAAAAAGAAGAAATGTAATAGTTCAAAAGGAGAGTTTGTTGACCATAGATATTATTCTAAGATGATTTTAGTTGGGGTTCGGTCGAGGTAGATCCAAAAAACACTAATTTAAAAAATGTATTTTTTAATAAAGGATTATCTGCCAACGTTTCGGCTTACATTGTAAGCCATCTTCAGGGCTATCATGAAGATGAGAGAGGACGTCCTGTCCCTAAGTTCACATTTCCATGACGATTTCCTTGATTAAAAAATACATTTTTTAAATTTGTGTTTTTTGGATCTACCTCGACCGAACCCCAACTAAAATCATCTTAGAAATGTAATAGTGTTCTATGAAATTCTCATAATTTTAAGGCATTATTGGAAAAATAAATTTCACAGCCTCTGAAGAAACTTGTGAAATTATTAAATATAAAGGGGAAGGTGTCTTTGACCAGAGAAAATTGTGCGGCATTGATTTGAAAAATGTAGCAATTGAAAAGGAATACAGCATTAAAAAGAGGAAGACCATTAATGGAAATTGTTAAGATTATGCCCCAATCCCTAGCTTTTGAGTCAAATCCACCCAAAATTACTCGCGAACTTGAGAGAGACTGTGGTGTGTCAAAAGATTCTGTTTGTCATCAACTACTCTCCATGAGGAAGGTGAAAAATGAGCAGTGACTGATCAATCACGAACTTACTCCTCAGCTATCAGCTAAGAGGCTAGAAATTTGTGAAAATTTATTAAGAAACACTTCTGATATGAGACTTTACTGGAAGATTATCACTTGAGATGTCAAGTGGGTTTACGGGCAAAATCCAAATACCTGTAAACATATCTAGATCATGGTCAACCTATTTTTCTGGTTGCTGCAAGGGGTCAATTTGAAAAAAAAAAACATGCTATTTTGAATTTTTTTAAAATATTGAAGGTGTTATTCATCACAAATTTGGTCCTGATGGATGTTCATAAACTGGAACTCTACTGCTGAAAGAATGTAGGCGAAGATGTCTGAGTGTTATACTGATTTCATCAACCAAATTAGGTCTAGATTTATTCCAACAAGATAATTCTAGTACTTACACTTCCCTTTGAGTTAAAAAAAAAAGTTTAAAGAATTTCATGTGTATAAAATCCTGCCTCATCCACCATATAGTCACCATTGGATCACTAATTGCTCTCATTTGTTCACCTGAAATTCTTGTTTGTCTAATAGATCATAATAACTTTAGGTTATTAAAAATTAATCTACTTTAAAGAAAGTAAAAAAAAAAATTTTTTTTCTAGTAAGACCCATGGATAATTCACAAGACATAATTCTACTACAGATAAATGAAAGTTTAATCAACTGGATCTTCATTCTAACTACTAATAAATATAACTCTACAATAGTTTATTTACATTCAGACAATATTATCAATGTTTTTACCAATATTTATTAAAACTAAATAAATATACTAATTTCTTTAATGCGTGCCTATCAATTCAATACAACAATAAATTTAATTTAAGATAAGTCAAGCTATAACAACTCATATTTTCTCCACCAATTATAAATAAAGTTTATATGTAAATTAAGAAGTGAAGGTTTTGTCTGTTTATTTAATTTTATTTATTTATTCAATTTTTTTTGCTGTCATATCAAAATGTTCATAAATTATTTACTATTTTTTCCCAATAAAGAGTTATATGACATTCTTGAAATATATAAAAAATGCATTGTTCGTCGAGCAGAATTTAAGAAGGTACCTTTGTTGACCGTATATATTATTCTAGGATAATTTTAGTTGGGGTTCGGTCAAAGTAGATCCAAACCTTGACCCAACCCCAACTAAAATCATCCTAGGATTAAGAAGGTACCATTGATTGTATATTGAGGTTGATATCCTTAGGAGGAATTACAACAATAATAGTAAAGATAAACAGAGAATCATACCAGAAATATGTTCAACTATAATTATACTATACTTAATTATAATAACTCTACATACTAGAGGAACAGATAGGAGGATAATTTATGAATTACCTGAGAAATTGGAACTAGCTCTCCTTGATCTGAGAATATTTCAATTCCATTTAAACCAACATAGTGCCGATCACCCCACGTTGATGTGATATCTAAAACAAGCTCCTTACCCTTTGGTAATTCAGGTATTATAAAATCTTCACTATTAAAACTTAATGGTGAAAGAGACCTTGGAGTCTCCATAAATGAACTTAAATCAATAGCCTTCTCTCCTGACTCATCTAAAATAAAAATAAAATGTCTTGATAATTATCAGCAAACAATTATGAAAAAATCTATTAGTTTTCATTATAGTTTAGTACTTTTATAAATATATGCTAGTATCAATAATTAATTATTGGGAAATTGGAGTTTTTGTCATGGTGTTTGTGAAAAATATTTTTATTATGATAAATAATTTTCTATTTGCTTATGAAAGAATTCATTACTATATGATTTATTTAATTTTTACATTATTTAAAGTCTTTTACTATTTATTTTAACATTAAAATATTTTCTTTTTTCCCCCATTGTAAAATTTGATAGCCTTGACTAGCTATATTTAACCTCATTAATTCAGTTCATCTAATTTACAAATATCCCACCCTTTATCCATATCTGTACCTTCTCAACCAATATTACTACTACCATAGACAATATGAGGTGTAAATAATCTAAAGGGTTATTGTCACTACCAATGAATATAGAACTATCATACCTTCTATTATCCGTCTTCATTGGTTTCTGCAAACCATCTTCTGTTGGCGAGCGCTTTCGGACATTATCCATCTTCGAGGCCGAATACATGTGTTCACTGTCACTGTCTGCATCCAACTCCAGTCTCAAGTTGAATACAGACAGTGACAGTGAACACATGTATTCGGCTTCGAAGATGGACAATGTCCAAAAGCGCTCGCTAATAGAAGATGTTTTGCAGAAACCAATGAAGACGGATAATAGAAGGTATGATAATATGAGGTGTGGTTATTAAATAATGAGACTGATGCAGCTACAGAAGAACCACACATGTGCCAATTCCGAACGACCGACAGCTGTGCAGTATAAAGCCTTCTCTTTCGATGCAGGGCCTCCCATGTTTGTCTAGAAATCAGTTTGTCTGTAACCTTTGTTTATGTAAGAGGTCTTTGCTTTGTTTTGCCGAAAACATGATAAGTGTAATAGTAGGGCAACAAATTGTTGTGAAATTTCACATGAAATTAGGTAAAACCACTACTGAAACATCATTTATTAAAAGTAGTTAATGGTGATGAATGTTTATCATGTGCTAGAGTTTTTGAGTGGTTCAAGAGTTTCTATGGTGGCCAAAAAGACGGAGATGATGACAGCCCGACCCCGGCGACCCGCCCTTCCACGTCCAAAACGGATGAAATTATCAAAAAGGTCCGTCATCTGGTTCAATCTGACTACTGGTTAACAATTTGTGAGGTTGCTGAAATTGTTAGAATTGACAAAGAATGCATAAGGCAAATTTTGCATAACAATTTAAAAATGTAAAAAGGGTATGTGAAAGTGGTGCCTAAAATTGTCACAATCACACAAAAAGAAACTTGTAAAAAAGTGTATTCTGACACTTCAGATGCCATTAGAAATGACCCAAAATTAGAAAGAGTCATAACATGTGATGAATCTTGGTTTTCACTTACCTTCCCAAAATAAAACGTCAATCCATGCACCAAAGGGATAATGATCGTTTTTTCGACATTCATGGTATCGTGTACCTTCACTGGGTTCTGAAGGTCAAACTATTAACCAAAATTACTACAATGAGGTGCTTGTTCAACTTCGCAAAAAGAAAGGAAAAAATGACCCAAATAGTGGAAGAACAAGTCATGGGTTCTAGGTCAAGACAATGCGCTGGCTCAAAATGCATTGTCTGTCAATACGTTTCTAGCCAAGTACAACATCCCACATTTAGGCCATCCACCTTATTTGCCTGAACTGGCACCATGTGTCTTTCATCTGTTCTCCAAGATCAAATTTGCATTAAAAGGTAAAAGATTTCAGTCCTTTGAAGTGGTGAAAGAAAAAGCGGTGCGTGTCATGGTGGAGCTCACAGAGCAAGACTTGAAGTTCTGTTTCGAACAATGGAAAATTCGCATGGAATGCTGTAAGGATAAAGGAGGGGTTTATATTGAAGGTGTTAAAAACTAAATATGTATAAAATAAAAATAAAATATTTTACAGCAATAGCCTTGTTATTTAATAGCCACACCTCATATTTGGGCTCCTATTCATTCCTCTTTGCAATGGATAATAACAAATAAGTAGTTTTACACCACACACATACACACAATCATGCACACACGTACACACACACACACAAAATATGAATTTACTTAGATACTACTTTACTATTTACTAATCCTCTTTTATTGATGATAAGGAGATAGGACATAAGATTATCTCTAATACCATTAAGTTACCAGCCCATTTCCATTCACTCAAAACTAAAAAAAGTATTTTTAATCTCCATATTCCTATTCTTTCCTCCCTAGATGCCTTATACTATTTACAATTTCACATTACCCAATCCTGCTTGATCTATAAGGAATCACTCTCTCTTTTCTTTAAAGCTGGGTAGTTTTGTTTATGGTTGAACATTACAATAAACCTATAAAATTGGCAAAGGTAAGTTCGTTAGACCTGAGATTTCCAAGATAACTCACAAAAACTCTCATTATCCTAATACTATTAAGTTAATAACTAAAATACATATTCAAATGGAGAGTTTTTTGACTGTAGATATTATTATTAAATGTTTTTTTTTTGTTGGAGTTCGGTCAAGGTAGATCCAAAAAAATACAAATTAAAAAAAAAAATGTATCTTTTTTTGTCTTGTCAGTGTATCTTTGTATCTTAGCAGATAATTTAAAAATTTGTTTTGATCTACCTTGACTGAACCCCAACAAAAAAAATAGTAAATAATCTAAAAGGTTATTTCCACCAACAATGAATATAGAACTGTCATACCTTCTATTATCCGTCTTCATTGGTTTCTGCAAAACATCTTCTGTTGGCGAGCGCTTTTGGACATTGTCCATCTTCGAGGCCAAATACATGCGTTCACTGTCACTGTCTGTATTCAACTTGAGACTGGAGTTGGATGCAGACAGTGACAGTGAACGCATGTATTTGGCCTCGAAGATGGACAATGTCCAAAAGCGCTCGCCAACAGAAGATGTTTTGCAGAAACCAATGAAGACGGATAATAGAAGGTATGACAGTTCTATATTCATTGTTGGTGGAAATAACCTTTTAGATTATTTACTATTTTTTTTGTTGGGGTTCAGTCAAGGTAGATCAAAACAAATTTTTAAATTATCTGCTAAGATACAAAGATACACTGACAAGACAAAAAAAGATACATTTTTTTTTTTAATTTGTATTTTTTTGGATCTACNTCCATCAAGACAATGCAAGAGTCCATACGTGTGTTGTTTCCATGGCAAAATTTCAAGAATTACGCTATGAATTGCTCCCTCATCCGCCGTATTCTCCGGATTTAGCCCCGAGTGACTATTTCTTGTTTCCGAACCTTAAGAAATGGCTTGGCGGAAAGAGATTTTATTCCAACGATGAAATCATCTCACAAACAAATACATATTTTGAGGAGCTCAAGAAATCTTATTTTTTGGAAGGGATAAAAAAATTGGAGAAACGTTGGACGAAGTGTATAGAGATCAAAGGGGACTATGTTGAAAAATAAAATTACTTTTTATCAAAAAACCTTTGTTTAATTTAAAAAGTCACGCACTTATTGACCCGCCCTCCTACTGTCGTCACTCTGCATCATAGCATCACTCCTCACCTGGGACCTGATTAAAGCATAAGGACAAAATCTTTGTTTGATATATATACTTAAATATGTATACATCCAGACTAACCTCCCCTATTCATATAGATAAGCCACTGTTCTAGAAAAATCCTGAGATCCTTGAACCCTTTAATTTCTACTAATCACACTTTAAATTTACAAGACAAAGTGACCTTGACTGTACTAATAGAATATAGAGTTCTTGGTCCAGATTTAAAAAAAAAGATAATAGAATTAATAAGTGAACAAATTATAAAAGGATGCATTTACGGTAAAGTACATTTAAATAATGAATAATCATTCATTAAATCATGACTATAATACTACAATCATATTATTAAGACTATAATAAGATTTCAAAAATAAAAATCTACCTTTGTACTCAATATTATTATTATTATATGTAATACTCATTGTCATAGATGACAATGAATTCTTTAATTACAATAATTCAATAGGTTGAATAAGATAAGAATCAAAGGATATTTTTAGAGAATCAAATGCAACCAACTATATTGGATCTTGATCACAAAAATGAGCCAATGAATTTTTCCATAAAAGATTATTAGGAAAAAAAAGAACACTCAAATAAAAAACAATGTAAATGAAGGCATGGAATTATGTATACAGCAGTTATTTTATATATAAAGAAATATTTTATTGCACATAAAATGGTTATAAATCAATTTAAAGACTAAGACTAAAAAGGTAGACTAAGAGCCAATGTGAGAAAAGACGTGCTAAATGAAGTACTCACATAAAATTAAAGTAATTCACATATAAAAATTATCATAATTAAAATAAAGAAACTCTGTCTCAATTAAAAATTCAGTTCATTCAGTTAAGAAAACCACATACACATGAATCATATAAAATCTAAAATAATTCCACAACAGATTCAATGTTACTAATAATTGTGCAATAAAAAAAAAAATAAATAAATAAAATAATGGAGTATTCAATAACCAACTGTGCCATTAATTTAGATTTGGCAGAAGATAATTTAAAATAAGGTACAGTTATTAATATATGTAATTTAAACTTTATAATCATAATGTAGTATATAACTGATCCATAGCTTAGAAAAAAAGTGGTTTATGGTTTCCTCTTAAAGGCCCCATTTCCTGCTTTCCTGTTATTAAAATTGGAACAAGCTATTATGCTGATAATTCAAATAAATCAATAAATATGAACATTGATTGATCCATTTCCAAGCAAAGAAATTGATAATTTCTGTTTGTTATCTGAACTATCCCTCCTCTTGCTCTGACTTTGTTCGAAAACAACATATGTTGACATATGTGTACATATGTTGATTTGTTATAGGTTCAACTCTAGATTATTCATTAAAAAGTGGGTATACACACTTACCCAATCATTCAACCACATAGATAAATGATGAAACAAGTAAAATTGGTTCAATTATCAATTTTTTTTAAAAACTTGTTATTTATTTCTTACATTCTATTAAAACCTATAGAAACCTACAGAATAAAAACTAAAAATGGCATTCGATGACAATCACATGAGGAGAGGTGTCAGGGTACATTATATGTAATAGATACATATTATGTAAAAGATACATTATTCTTAAAGTAAAAAAAAAAGTATTTTCCATTATTAATTTCTTCTTTGATAGCAAAGTAATGCTTGTTTTTTGTTAAATAAGAAAATACATAAAACACCAAGAAGATCACGTATAATAAATGTAACTAATAACTTATTAATAACACAATAAATTTAATAAATGGAGCCAAAATTTTAACCTAAAAATTTAATTTACCAAACATGCAATAGAATAGGAAAAAATAAAACAAAATAACTAAAATTCTAATCTGTAAAAATAACTTTCAAGTAAACTAATAAACTTTTAAAAAATAATAAAAATGTATAAAAACTAATGAAAATGACTGAGCCTTAGATGATTTTAGTTGGGGTTCGGTCAAGGTAGATGACTGAAATGACTGAGTTGCAACTGAAGACGAGAGAGTGGGCCTATATACACATTCTCAAAGCCACTATAAGACCTGGTACCAATTGCCAACAATAAGAGGATTAGGGAAACCCAATCGCCTTTCCCTTCCTTTGAGCCCCTTCTGCTACACAATTCCCAAAGCCTAGTATCTCTTCACTTCTCACTGACAAAGGGCGAGAGATCCCCGAAAATTTCGCTCCTTGTGATATTTTTTTTTGTGTGTGCACTGCACTCTCTATCCGACCTGTTCTGGATTGCTATATATATATACATTTTATAAATACATTAAATTTTTTTCTTCTTTTCTTAAATGAGTTTCTCATTAATTCAGGCAAGATTCAAACCCAAACTTTAAGAAACAGGTAATAACTAATGTACAGCCATATAATTTTGAAATTTCCTAATCCGCTTGTAATAATGAAAATTATGCATTATAATATACAAAAACGTTGGTAGATAATCCTTTATTAAAAAATACATTTTTTAAATTTGTGTTTTTTGGATCTACCTTGACCGAACCCCAACTAAAATCATCTTAGAATATGTTCACTAAAGTTCCATCCAGACTGACCGGGAAGCATACAAGCAGCAAGCTTTTCGTAGCTACATGTTTAAATACTTTTTTTTTTCCATAAAATATTTCGACAAAAAGTTTAAAAATTCATTNAAAAAAAATAAATAAATAAAATAATGGAGTATTCAATAACCAACTGTGCCATTAATTTAGATTTGGCAGAAGATAATTTAAAATAAGGTACAGTTATTAATATATGTAATTTAAACTTTATAATCATAATGTAGTATATAACTGATCCATAGCTTAGAAAAAAAGTGGTTTATGGTTTCCTCTTAAAGGCCCCATTTCCTGCTTTCCTGTTATTAAAATTGGAACAAGCTATTATGCTGATAATTCAAATAAATCAATAAATATGAACATTGATTGATCCATTTCCAAGCAAAGAAATTGATAATTTCTGTTTGTTATCTGAACTATCCCTCCTCTTGCTCTGACTTTGTTCGAAAACAACATATGTTGACATATGTGTACATATGTTGATTTGTTATAGGTTCAACTCTAGATTATTCATTAAAAAGTGGGTATACACACTTACCCAATCATTCAACCACATAGATAAATGATGAAACAAGTAAAATTGGTTCAATTATCAATTTTTTTTAAAAACTTGTTATTTATTTCTTACATTCTATTAAAACCTATAGAAACCTACAGAATAAAAACTAAAAATGGCATTCGATGACAATCACATGAGGAGAGGTGTCAGGGTACATTATATGTAATAGATACATATTATGTAAAAGATACATTATTCTTAAAGTAAAAAAAAAAGTATTTTCCATTATTAATTTCTTCTTTGATAGCAAAGTAATGCTTGTTTTTTGTTAAATAAGAAAATACATAAAACACCAAGAAGATCACGTATAATAAATGTAACTAATAACTTATTAATAACACAATAAATTTAATAAATGGAGCCAAAATTTTAACCTAAAAATTTAATTTACCAAACATGCAATAGAATAGGAAAAAATAAAACAAAATAACTAAAATTCTAATCTGTAAAAATAACTTTCAAGTAAACTAATAAACTTTTAAAAAATAATAAAAATGTATAAAAACTAATGAAAATGACTGAGCCTTAGATGATTTTAGTTGGGGTTCGGTCAAGGTAGATGACTGAAATGACTGAGTTGCAACTGAAGACGAGAGAGTGGGCCTATATACACATTCTCAAAGCCACTATAAGACCTGGTACCAATTGCCAACAATAAGAGGATTAGGGAAACCCAATCGCCTTTCCCTTCCTTTGAGCCCCTTCTGCTACACAATTCCCAAAGCCTAGTATCTCTTCACTTCTCACTGACAAAGGGCGAGAGATCCCCGAAAATTTCGCTCCTTGTGATATTTTTTTTTGTGTGTGCACTGCACTCTCTATCCGACCTGTTCTGGATTGCTATATATATATACATTTTATAAATACATTAAATTTTTTTCTTCTTTTCTTAAATGAGTTTCTCATTAATTCAGGCAAGATTCAAACCCAAACTTTAAGAAACAGGTAATAACTAATGTACAGCCATATAATTTTGAAATTTCCTAATCCGCTTGTAATAATGAAAATTATGCATTATAATATACAAAAACGTTGGTAGATAATCCTTTATTAAAAAATACATTTTTTAGATTTGTGTTTTTTGGATCTACCTTGACCGAACCCCAACTAAAATCATCTTAGAATTATAATATAAATATTAACTTGGATCACTTACCACTACTTAATCGGCTCAATAACCTTCCTAAATGATTTTGGTTAAATATGTTTAACGAACTCCAACTCTCTTCAAGTTTAGTCTCTTGCTTAGATATTTCCTCAGTTCTTGAATCTAAACTTGAAGGACTATTGTAAAAATTATTCATTAAAGGTCTAATTGTTTTACCACTGGCTCTAAAAAAAAAATTAAGAAATATAAATTTTCTCAATGGAAGGGTTAAAAAATTAAATTATGAAAATGTTCATGGCAATATCCAACCATTATTATTTCTTCTTAATGGGTTATTTTCTCTTTGACAGTTATTCTATTAGAAATTATAATTTTTATTATAGTTTCTCTATTACTATATGTTAATTTTCATTCCACTTAAATATAAATTATGTCTGAGAGGATAAATTTAAAGTTATGAATTCTTAGTAGTCTTTAGTACTATGTGCTGAGTGACATTGCAATTAAAAAATAATTGTGGCTGCTGGAACTTTAAATTCTTTAAAAATAAGTATCAGGTTTTAGATTAACCTCCACTCTTACTTGTTTGATCCCATAACCATTTTACTCATTAAGAACTGTCTTTTATTTAAAACTTAGATGCAAAATATTAAATAATACTAAGAAAAATTATTAATTCTGGCATAAAGCCAAATTACAAATTCAGGTGAATCCTTACTACTAATAGTTTCATTTAGCTGTTTAACTCCTAAAATTTTGCTTTTATTAATAATCAAATACGTTTTGAGATTCATTTCACTAAAACTATGGCTATGGTAAAAGAAAAATAAAATAAATAAATAAAAATAAATTGATCAGAATCACCTATTGGTCCAATTTTGCATATCAATGAACTCAGCCTTACTTTTTTAAATTTAATAGCAGTAAAGTAAAATTGTTGAAGAAAAAATAAAAATAATAAAAATAGCCACTCTTGAATCTTTAAAGTGAAAATATAAAGTGTTATTTAATAAGAACAAGTATTACAAATTGCTACAGATTTTATAAATATTATTTTTTTGTGGTATTTAAGACAACTTAAATTTTAACAATTTTTAGTGCAAGAGAACAGGAACAGAATAAAAAATCTAACTGTCCCAGCCAGGACAGTGCTAGTATTATTAAATTCCCAGCTACTAGTGCGGGGAATTTAATAACTTATCAGACTTGTCTCGGTAGCATAAATGGAAAACACACCGGTCCGGATAGCAGGAGATCCAGGACCTGGCTGGGACAGGTAGATTTTTTATTCTGTTCCTTTGCACTAAAAATTGTTAAAATTGATACAGATTGTATCACACAAATCATATTAACATATTTAAAGTGTTGCAAAAACTCACCTCCTTGATGAGCTAGTGCTATGGTTTCCCTCTAATGAGAGGATAGTAGGTGTGTACACATCATCAAAATTAGAGAGAGAACTTGATGATCTGTTAAATTCATTAGTGTTTCTAGAAAGTTTAAATTCTTTTTCAAGGAGATGCAACACATTTTCAGCAGGTGTGCTCACCTCTGGAGTCCTTAAGCTAAATTCACTCCCTTGCCTTGATAAAAATGCCAATTCTAAAATTTAAAAAATAAAATAGAAGATACACTGTACTAGTCTCATTATTATTAATTTTAAGTGTAACTTAAAGACAATTTTCATTTTGGAATCAGAAAAATCTTATTCTATAACTTCATATAGCAATTTTGAATAATTAATCTGAATTATTACTCATTCCTGCAAGATGATTTCTAAAAAAAAATTTGAAGGTGCATTCTAATACAATATTACAAGTCTTTAATGAGTATATTTTCTTAATTTTTAAAATCTTTGAAAATGTAATTATATAAATATAACTAGGTCTAATTCAAGAAGTACATTTGACCCTTTAATACTCATGAAAAAATTGACAAATCCCAGATCCTATGCAAAAAATAGTACTAAATAGTTGATTGTCCACAAAGGCCCATAATGATGTCTATTCCCCTGCACACAGGAATTATACATATAGAAAAAGAAAAATAGAATAAAACTACAGAAGATAAAATTATGTTCAGGCTGTGAACAAACATTTGTATTTAAGCAGGTATAGGTATGGCTATAAAAATTACTTGGGTCAGTATAAATTAAATGTATACTCCCATGATTTTAGCTCAAGCCAAGAGCACTAATGATCCATTAAGCCTTAATGATTTCTACATATTATCCAAATATCATGAGAATTTATATTTAACTAGCTGGCCTGGCAGGCTAGTACTGCTTCTGATTTTTTTTATTTTATTTTTTTTTTACAAATTTTATATTTTTTTTTGGATAAAATATTTACCAGCAAAGTAATGCTTG
>KZ808306.1:37527-70119 GCA_000696205.2 Oncopeltus fasciatus
AGGCCCGGATAGCAGGAGATCCAGGTTCGATTCCTGGCGAGGACAGATAGATTTTTTTATTCTGTTCCCTCTCATGAATTGTTTATAATTTACATGGGATAAAAAACCACAACCAAAATAAAAATATTTATAACCTCCTTTATGGTTATCTATGTATGTGAGTTATTCAAGTGTTAGTCATGGCGTACCTAGTTCTTATCTCTGAATTATCCCTTCATAAGGCTTTAATGTATTATTTAAAATATGGATCATGGTTCATCATACGTGAACACCTAGAACATTTTAATAATAATTTATTTACTAAATTTCAAGTTAGGTTGTGTTTTAATAAAAATTATAGCAACTGGGACTACCGAAAATGTTTTTATTGAATCAGATTTCAGTTCTGATTTCAGTCATACTGATGTAAATTCCTTGGCTAAATTAAAATAATTAATTACTGTACATTTTAATGATATGTTTCATACAGTATAAAAATCAATAAGGTTTTAAAGGAAATTAAATTAAATTCAGGTTTCCAGATAATACTCCTTATAGCTTGATGTACTCTTTATGCCAGATATACTCCTTATTTGCTCATTTTTCATTGGCTCATGCTTTCAAATTTTTAAACACCATACAATCTAAGAAAATTAAACTTTAATGAGATATATTAACCTTTTACACTGTTGCACAAAAATGATTTTGACCGAATTTAAGGTTACTAGAAACTTGATAGAAACTATTTTTTATTTCTCTAAAATTAAAGGGTAACGCTCACTTCTATTGGTCTAATATTGCTAAGTAACCACCTCTTCCTTAGTTTATACTTACATTGTACAAGTACCATTTCATTCTGGGAAAATAAAAATTAAGGTCAAGAGAGTAGTCTCCCTCTTCCTCTTTCTCTCTCACATACAAACATATACAAATTTTGGTTGAATAGTTTATAGAATTAGAGGAAACATCCAAGAAGTCTTGGAGTAGCCAAAAGGTATTAACTTGTAAAATACTGTCATTATTCAAAAATATTTTCTATAAACATCACATCCATATTTTTTCAAAAATAACACTCAATATGATATTTAGATGTCCAAATAGCAAATAGTTTCACACTGTTTTAAAAGAAAGTGTTGTCTATGGAAGCCAAGTAGGTTATAACTTCCATAGAACATCAATAGGACAGTGGGTGACTAAGAGGACATTTGATATATTTTGAACTATTTTAACTAATGCACTAAGGAAATCATGCTATCTACATTGATAACATGACATGTCTTTTAAAAAATTCCTTTGATCCTTCACTGATTCGACAAATGAGAACTAAAAAATATTATCTATTCAAGATTATGTATATGTATGTATGTATGTATATATATATACCCATACCATACCTTTCCCTGGTTGAAGCTAAGAATGAAAATATGAAGGTTGACAAACAGCAATTATAAAATGTCTACATACAGATCCAAAAATATGTTATAAAATCATACATCTGAATATTATAATTTATTTTTATGATTAATTATAAAATCATCTTAGCATAGACATGATATAAGCACCATTAGAGTGTAAGATCTGTGAAAATCTGTTCATAATTAGCAATGTGTTTCCCTGTAAGCTCTTCCATAAGACTACCTGGTCAAATCTTTATAAAAGGTTCGAATCCAGATAGTCCATCCTTGATAGACAAAGACTAGAAGATTTCCCCGTGATTCATAAGCTACTGAGAATCTGACTGTAATTCAAACCAATCATGGGTTTGAATAAATCATAGACAAAATAAAAGGAGGCTACTTTGGACATCAAGAGAACATGTTATAAAATCTCTAAACTCAAAGAACTATCATAAATAGCAAATCCAGCTGAAGACTATGTTTCAACCCCTTAAGCTAGAATGATTTTGTAGACAAACATTTTGTAGACAAACAAAGGATGGAGTTGAGAGTTGCAAGTCACATTGTTAGGAAAGCCAAAAGATTATGGGGGAAATATTAGAATAAATAGAAATTAAGTGGTAGGCTGGCCAAATTGTAAGTGCAGTCCTTTGCACTCTTTGGCCAACCTACCAATTATTAACAGGTTAACATTTGAAAGGAAAGAAGAAAGAGAGTTCAAATGGAAAGATGAGAAGCTAAGTTCTGAAGAAGACAAATTGTTAGGAAAATGGAGACTTCTTAAAGAACTTACTGAACCAGGACAAAGTGAGTCACAGATGACATGGTGTAGGTACAAGATCTGTAGCAAAATTTGATAAACACACTGGACAAAATCCAGCTCTAGGCCCAACAGAATGAACCTATATTATAAAAATATCTTGAATGAATAACCATTCTGGATTGAAAAGAGGAAGGAAGACATCATATAAAATATTCACCCTCAGACAAATACTTGAGATAATACTACAAATAAATTTGGATAAACATAAACTTAGTTTGAATTTAGCCAGATTGTGGAATTTTCATCTTACTAGACATTTATTTGTTGTAGTAAATAAAAAAAAATGAACTAGTGATTCGAAGTAAAAACTTTGCTAGTTAGGAGAAAATTAAAAAAATTTTTTTGGATCATTTAAATAAAATTTGATAATAACTGCAAACCTGAAAAACCCTTAAAGGAATTTTATTTAACTGAAAGGAAGTGAAAAACCATCAAATTCAAAACTAAATTAGACTTTATTTCAAACAAATAATTTTAAGTTATTTAAAATCCACTTAGGAAAGATTAAGAAAACCTAAAATGAATTTAGTCACGTATTACTTACCTTCATAGACTTTACTGTAAAAATTCAGATAATTCCTCATTCTAGAAGGAAAAGAAAAAGTTTTGATTAATTGAATATTTGATTTTTTTTAACAATTGAACGCTCACAATAAAAACTCCACAGTCACAATCGTAAACATGAAGAATTACTTAAAGGAACACCAAAGGACAAACTAAACAGTGAAATAACAGGTTTTTGAAACTCACATACAAATGGACTTGCAAATGAACTAGAAAGTTTATGAACAAGAAAGACAATTGATTTTCTGAAAACAATTCATATGTGAAAAAAAAAAAAAAATTATCATTATTTATACTTTATTGATCAATAGAATCACAGGTTGACCACAGGCTGTAAGAAAAAAAATCAGATATAGCTTTAAAACAATAGGCATGATTTTGGCATATATCTGATTATTTTTAAACCCAATTGTATAAAAGTCAGTGAAAATGCAAGGCTTTTGTCAAGTCGGATGAGTACGAGGAAAGCTAAAGGCCTTTAAAAGAAGAAGACTGACTCATCAGAGCAACTTCTTTCTGAAAACTGCTTATAAATGCTTATTAATAATTTCTAAATAATGTCATGCAATAATGTACCTATTTTTCATGGCAATAAGAACATGGAAGTCAAATAATATATTTTTAATTTTTTTACTAAACTTTTATTTATTTTATTTATTTATTACATTCTGTTAAATAAAAACATTTTGTAATTTCATCACAATGAAGTAAAAAAAAAAAGTCATTCAATGTCAATCACATGAGGAGAGAAGGTGACCAATGACACCAATCTCAAATTATTTACAGACTATGTCCCCAGGAGGTCACGGGACCATCTTTGTTTGGGAGGGTTGTAGGGGTTGGAGTTGAAAGACATGGTCTGTGCAAGTGGATTAGGATGGTATGGCAGTTCACTGTGGAAAAGGGTGAAGTGGAAAGAAATGAATTCTTGAACAAAGGGGATGTTAAGATCGTGGTGAAGGGATGAATTGGATATGTAATAGGGAGCATATGCAATTATTCTCAGACTTTTGGATTCAAAGGACTGGATTCTTTGGATGTTGGAAGGCTTGGCTGCACCCCAGATTTCTACTTCGTAAGTCCAGATTGGTCATAATAAGGTTTTGTAGAGCGTCAGTTTGTTTTCTATCGTAAGATTGGAGTTCTTATTCATGAGTGTATATAGAAGTCCATATCACCGATTGAGTTCTTCTCTTTTAATTTTAGTATGTTCTCCACATGTAAGTCATGAGTCAAGATGAAAGCCCTTCTGATCTCCAGCTAGCCTTAGTAAGCTTATTTTTTCTTCAAAAAAATCTTCTTAGTTTCTTCAGTCCCTCCATAATGGGCTTTGAATAAGTTTTTTTTTTTAAATAATAAATAGTCAAATATTTATAGTGGAATTTATATTTCTTAAATTAATCTTATTTTGGTTATTATTACAATGTGATCCTGTTCCATATTTATTAGGATTGCGGAGAGTGGTACATCAAGCAAGGACAAAATCTGAGTCAGAACTGTACTACTGAGACAAAGAAACAAACAAAAGAAAAAAATAGATAAATAAATAAAAAACTAAATAAGAAAAAAATATATGTTAAAAAAAAAGAAAAAAAAAAAAAAAGAACTTAGTGTGTACTTCGCTTGATAGAGGAAGCTGCCTAACAGCAGAACTCCTAAGTCACTATTTACATTGTTTTTTTTTTTTTTCTTTTTTAAATTATTATTAGAAAGTGTTAATAATGAGAAGGCCATACGGCCATTTCTTATTCAGGCGACGTGGTGGGATGGGTAATACTGGGTAGAGTTTAGGCCAAAGGATTGGGATGCATGGAAAGGCCAGAGTGGAATTTATTAAAACGGGATGTGATGATGTCTTTTACAAACGGGATTTCAAGGTCATTGTAGAGTAAGGAGTTGGCAACGTAATAGGGTGCATCAACTATGATTCTTAGTATTTTGGATTGGAAGGACTGTATTATTTGGATGTTGGATGGTTTAGCAGTTCCCCACAGTTCGACTCCAAACGTCCAAATAGGTCTCAGAAGCGTCTTGTAAAGAGTTAGTTTGTTAGTCACAGATAAAGTTGATTTGCGGTTTAACAGCTTGTAAATTTGTCCAAATCTCCTATTTAGTTCTTGTCTTTTGATTCTTGTATGCGTGTTCCATGTTAGACGGGAGTCAAGATGAAAGCCTAGGTACCTGACGCAATCGGAAGTTAGGATAGGGATGTCATTAAATTAAAATCTGCCAGGTTGTTTCTTCCTTACTGCGAACGTAACATGGCAGCATTTAACATCGTTGACCTTAATGCGGCAGCGCTGGCACCAACGCTTGGAGATTTTTCCTGGCAGTAAGTGAGTCAGCATCGGAAGAAAGGATTGCTTGGTCATCTGCAAAGGTTGCTAGGAGTGTATTAGGATGTGACGGGATATCGGCAGTCTACAGGATGTGAAAGATGGGGCCGAGCACACTACCTTGTGGAACTCCCGCCTCTACTTGGTAATAGTCGGAGTAATCTAATCCTTGTCGGACCCTGAAGAATCGATCGGTTGATAAATAATTAAATCACCCTCCCCCCCCCCCCCAAAAAAAATGAAAAACAATTAAAATATATACTTTATATATACACCCTTAAAAAGAGTGCGACTTGTTTTAAATTAGTATGAATATAGTTTATTATAAAAATTTGTCTCAGATCACAAATCTTCATAAATTAGTCCATTTCAAAATTTAAGAATTGTTTCAAGACCGATAGCAAGGCTGAACTTTGCACATGGGCTTATTTAAAAATTTAAATTAAGCTGATGATAATATATTAAAATACAATAGATGTCCTTGGCACTTTATAATGTTTGAGAAACCTATAGTTTACAGATAAGAATGTTTTAAGAAAGAAATAATATGTTTCTTTAAGATTAGCCTAAATAAAATTACTTCTTGATACTAAGCTAAACTGTAACAGTATGAGTTATACCAAGCCTTTGATATTGATATTTTATTATTAAGATCCAAGCTGTGATGTATGACTTCTCTATAAAATGAAAATAAATATAAGATTCTTACTTGATTTTTTTTTTCAAATCAAGATATGTCCACTACTAAGTTTTAAGGTCAGTAGGTGGTAATAAAAAAAAAAATGCTGGACAATGAGAGCAATAACGGGTGATGCCGTCATCATGTGCTTCAGGAAAGGCAAGAAGGGCAGACTCCCCACCCACTTCACCATCGGAGGACAGCGGCAGAGGATTTCCACTAGGATCACCTACCTGGGAATTCACCTCCACCGTCATCTGATCTTCAACCCGCACGTGAATGCACGAATCAAGCATACACGTCTGAAAACCTACAGGTTACACCACCTACTACGCTCCCAGAACCTGTCATTAGACTTAAGTTACAGGTTTACAAAGCAGTTGTAAGGCAGACACTGCTCTACGGCGCGCCCCTTATAAAGTGGTTGGCTCCATCCACGCTCCAATCACTTCAATCCTTCCAAAATGGTGTGCTACGGAAGATAGTCCGTGGGACCTCTCTCCAGCGCGCCAAGACCTCCCACATCCACGAGGAACTTGAACTCCCCTCAATACGAGACATCCTGCGTAGGAGGCATGTCAAGTTCGATGACAGCCTTAAAAACTGTCTAAATCCCTTATTCAGGGATATAGTGCCACCTCCATTACCAAGCTGTTGGCAGGGATCTGAGTCTACTGCCAACTACATCAACACAGCGGAATGACTCCCCGCTCATTTTGTAAATATGTAAATAATGTAAATAATTTCCTATATATTATGTTAGTTATAAGTTCTAAATTACACCCCTGTGTACGTGTGCCATACAACATATAAACGCCGGTTATACCTCACCGGTTACTTCATCTGTAATGCTCCTCGGAGCACAACGTCCGCAGACGTATTCTCACCATAACCCGCACATACCTACGGGTAAAAGGGTCACTATAGGTGGTGTACCAATTACACTCGCACCACCATAGCACACGGACTGCTATTTCATAGCAAACTTGTATACATCACTTTTCTACTAATAAACGAGGCAGTAGTAAAAAAACACACACAAAAAAAAAAAAAAATGAGAGCAGGAGGTACGCTTTAAACTGTTATTCTTTATATGACATCATCAATGCTATTATGAGTCATTCTATCATATTAACCTGATAATTTTGACTTTTAAGAGTTCATTTTTTCCCCGCAATTTTTCTGCATACCCGCTATTGGTCTCAAATCTCTTTTCTATAACAAAAAAATTATTTGCAGGAGCTTTCCTACATGCTCATCACGCAAGTTTCCAAGGATAGGTTAAGGAGTATGGCTCTCCTACCCCTTCTCACAATTGCTTTAAACATATAAGACAAAGACTAACAGGACAAAGCAACCTCAACAGGAAACAATAAGAACATATTTTTCATAATAATTACACACTGTATCTACTTACTAATCTAGCTAAAAAAAATATAAAAACAGTATATACTTAGGAGGACATTCAACTTGTTTTAGTTTATTCTCGTTTCTTTTCAATAAAAATATATGTTTCCTAATCAATCCATGTCTCATGTATGCTCAAATATTCACTCTAATTTTAATGCAAATTTGTTAATTATTTGAGATTTGATAAGTTACTAAGCAGTCTTAAAATTTGAGCGAGGAAAAACTATAAATAACATTGACTAGCCTAAAATTACTACTGCAGTGCATACAGGGGAGGTTAAAATGTGATATGTGCTTAAATAGAAGAAAATGCATACTTGGTCCACTCTTCAAACCAAAAAGGCAACTTATTTTCAGATGTATTATCCATGGCTATTCTAATTTTTACATTACACAGCACAACAATCTTCAAAATGGTTATAGAAAAGTTCAGAGTGTCACTCACTAACATTACTTGAGCGTAAAACTGAAATGAGTCATTTGTCTACGGCGAATTTCGTTAGAGCAATGACTGAGTTTCGAGGAAGGAGGAGTGAGAGGCCAAGGTGCTGGCCAGAGTGTTTTGGCTCAAGCGGTAGCCATGGAGACTTCGACACTTCCGCCTAGACGCCTTTTGATGGCCGACATCGGCTCTGAACTCAAATTTGTGGGAAGCTAAATGTATCACTATTAAATGCCTGTTAGATCCAATTGATCTTTGAACTTCTGTTGAAATGCCCATCTGAATTTGTCGGGAGAGAGTAATCTCAGCGTTCGGTAAGAATTGGGCTGAGCGTATCCTTCTCAATCTTAATCAGTTTTCATTCTGAGAGCAATAACTTAGTGCTACTAAAGTGAAGGTGGAAAACGTCTTATTGATCTCTTGTGTAAGGAAAGTATACAGTTCATTCTAGATTAGTTCATTATATATTTAATTTAAAAAAGTTAGACGTAGAGGGGCAGTGTTAGCTAAGCAGATTTCCTATGTTGACTAAAGATGGACCCAAATAAGAGAGAAACTTACTAATTTTATTTTGCAAGCCGGAGAGGACAATCATAGTAAAATCACTTTTTACTTATCTTACAAAACGCTCCGTCATACAACGGTATTCAGAAACTCAATTTTGTTTCTTATTATTATAATAATTTCGATGATGTCAGAGCTCGTGCTGATGTGTGTGTATGTTTCAGTAGAGATAAATAGGAGTAAGTAATCAAATTTAAATTATTAACCAGAGAGAATTATGGGCACAAAAGACACGGCCAATAAAGTGTTCTCACAACTCAGTCGTTAAAATGACAGGAAGCACTTGCCTATAATAGTCATATTCGTAAATTTCATCGTTAGTAAGTGTTTCTAGAATAAAAAAAAAAAAAAAAAGAAAAGAAATAAACGTTAGAAAATAAAATTTTCAACTTATTATGTTCTATAAACCTTTTCGTGACTAAAAAAACAAAGAAGACATTACGATTATTATTTTGGTCTCCTTCTAAACTCCTCCATTTCCTCCTCAGTTTTCAATAAAAAAATGAAGTCTTCAAGGCTTAGCAATAAAAAGCTTAAATACAGAATTTTGTTTCTATAATTTAAAATAAGAGGGTTTGGACAATACTCAAAATAACATTCCCGAAATGTAATGTAATGGTTTAAGGGATTACCGAACCCCAAGAACAAAAATATTTCACTGACATATAATTATGGTTTCTGGATTTTTTAAATTAAAATTTGTGGTTCAGGTAAAGCCTCAATTAATATTTTCTATATGATTCCTTAAATCTCTTTTTATTATTAAGCAAACACAAATCCGATTGATTTTAAAGGACTAAGCTAAATATTACGCCTGCTGTTTCAGAAGAAGCTGTTTTTTAGTGAAACTTGACCTACATACACATAAGGACTATAATTTTTGGTGTGCAGTATTTAGAGCCGGAGAAAAATTTTAGAAAAAAAATTCAAAAATCTGTCAGAACAACTACAATAGCTTCATTCTTTCTGAATTCATTAAAATTACGTCTCAACCCTTCGGTCATAATTTTGTTTATGAAACATAATCAATAGGACTGAAAGTTTTCAATATATTTTTATAATCAGAGAACCTCAAAACATTTTTAAAAATTGAAAACTATACACATTTATACTTCTTTTTGTTTTATTATTTTTGTTGTTAAGCGGAAAAAAATATGACGTATTTTTACGCCAATTCAAAATAATTGAAGGATTTAAAACCCTATGGTTCGTATATCTATGGATGCCTGCTTGTACCATTCAAGTTTTTCATAAAACCAACTTAGAAGTACCTTTTTTGTTTTTGAAATTATTTATTAAAAGAAAAAATAATGTTTTATTTAGTGTAAGATGGTAAATATTTGCTTAATGTGTGTATCTTATTAATAAGTTTTATGCCTGTTAGACTATTATGTAGAATACTTTTCAAATTAATATCACCAGTAATACTTATCAGTATTTATATAATCAACCTTGAACCGTCACTTTTTTTGTAAAATATATTCTAGTTATTATATGTTTTTTCTGATTTAAGTATATTTTTTTTTTGAATATGTTTTCTTGTGTTTTAAGGGCTAATAAAAACTTTATATTTAGAAGATTTTCGCAGGAAATTAACTCGGCAAGCATTTTGACTTGTGACCATCTTAGTGGTGTTGATAAAGGAATTATTGTTGTTGGTTTTAACCACAACCAAACAAGAAATTCTCTTGGTAAAGCTTTCACTTCAACCTTAAGCAACGCTTTGACTGGTATTTTTAATGATAAAGATGCCAGAGTTGTGGTATTTAGAAGTACTGTTCCCAAAGTTTTTTGTGCTGGTGCTGATTTGAAAGAAAGGCGTTCTATGCCAGAGTCTGAAATAAAAGGCTTTGTTGATCAGCTTAGAAACCTCATGTTAAGGATTGAAAGTCTACCAGTTCCTACAATTGCAGCAATTGATGGTGCTGCACTGGGTGGTGGTCTTGAATTGGCACTTGCCTGTGATATCAGAGTTGCAGCAGAATCTGCCAGGCTTGGACTTGTTGAAACTAGACTTGCCATTTTACCTGGGGCTGGAGGCACTCAAAGATTGCCGAGGCTAATTGGTGCTTCATTAGCTAAGGAGTTAATATTTACAGCACGTATACTCAATGGAAATGAAGCTGAGAAATTGGGTATAGTCAATCATTGTGTTTCAGGTAATAATAAAGGGGATTCTGCTTTTGAAAAGTCTTTGAGCATTGCTAGAGAAATATTAGCAAATGGACCATTGGCTGTAAGGCTGGCTAAGCTTGCCATCAATAAAGGACAAGAAGTTGATATCAATCAAGGCTGTACTATTGAAGAACTTTGCTATGCTCAAATCATTCCTACTAAAGACAGACTTGAAGGGTTAAAGGCTTTTATTGAAAAAAGGAAACCTATGTACAGAGGTGAATAAAAATAAAGTATGTAGCTCTCTTACACCAGATATATGGCATTAATTTTGTTAATGCTTGTTACTTTTTAATGAAATACTATATAATACTTGTTACTTTTTAATGAAATACTATAAATTCCCATTATTGTTCAATCTTAAACCAATTTCTTGATTTCAACTTGCAGGATAGTTCAAGGAGCAGACTTATCATACATACATGTGGACCCCTTAGCTCAAGTCTATATCCTATTAATTTCAGATTAATGAAATGATTTCCCTCCTAATCATGAGCAATAACTATATGTTAAATTAACGATATTTTGTTAAATGAACTCCCTAGTTTGCTCTTAGAAGTGAAATTATAACATTGTATTACTGCATATATCTATTATGTGCTTGAATATTTTCTGATAGAAACTATTGTTATTTAGGCTTTAAAAGCCCTCTTACCATTCTCCTGTTTATGAGAGTGAGCTAATTATTTTTTTTGGGACTCTGAAATAAATATTAATTTTTCATTAATTGATAAATAATCTTGGTTGATGTTTCACTACAAAATATTCTTATTTTAAAATAAATAATTTTGTATTGAAGTATACATTCATACTAACTAAGAAAATTGAAATTAAAGAACTGGGCCAATTTAAGGAAATTAAAAAAAAAAAAAAATCAAATATGACATTAATATGAAACTGATCTAATTGATGCTGAAATTTTTAATTATTAAATTTCATTTTTATATATTTTTACTTAATTATTTCTACATGAGCCAATAAACACTTTCTCCCAAATTAACCGTAAAAGTTCCATTCAGAAAAAAAACAACAAAGAAAACGCTATGCTCTTTAATAGTTTACTCACTAATAAAAATGGATTGATTAGCCAGAAAGTAAAATTAATTTACTTCAATCATGGTTTAATATTGACAAAGATGAGTTATGATAAAATATTTCAAAGAAAATATCTAAAATAATCTAATCCAGGAATGAATAAATTGTTTATGAGTGGAATGTGTTTTTCAATTTTAAACCTGTTAATAGTAAATGAAGTATATATGTGTACACTTTCTGATAATTATAAATAAAAGTTTTAATAGCAGGAACTTATACCTTTATACAAAACATTGGCAATTACTGAGAAGTTTCTCTTAAGGTGCAAGTTCAAAGGAATCATGTTAATATACTTAATAATTTAAAATCATTTGAAAATATAGTCAATTTTTCAAATTCAATTAAATGAATTTGTTTTATTAATAGTTATGAGTTTCCGTTATATAATACAGCTTCCTTCTCTCTTGGTTTTGGTATTGTTGAACCTATCGATACCTGAAGAAAATATCAAAGACTATATTATACTTTTACAATTATAATTTTACAGTAATTTAACCTCTACTATTATCTGTAAATCTTACAGATTATAATCTGACAAATTAAAGCAGTGTATAAATTTATTTCAATATTTACATTGTTATATTTATTTACATTAATGCATGAAGGTTGCAACAAAAATGATAACTATTTAATTATAATTTACAAAAAGATTAATGTTAAATATTAAAATGTTGTTAAAAAAAAAATTCAGGAATGTTATTTTGTGGTTGATTTTTTCTTTAAAGAGTCGGGCATCTGAGGAGGTGGTGGCCGAGGGATTCTAAGTGTTACTTTAACAAAATCATATAGAAACCATTGCAAAGCTGTAAGTGTGCCTATCATTATTATACGAGGACCTAAACCTTTCCATAATCCCATGAATCCAATCTTATTGACTATGTCCATGGTTGTTGCCCCTTTCATTTGGTTCAGTTTTGATACAAGTGTATCAGCTGGATGAGAGACAATAGCGCAGAATATCCCAGCTATATAGCCGGCTGCAAAAGTTACAATTAACTGTTCACCTTTTGAACATTCTTCTCTTGGCTTAGGAACTACATATTTATAAAGTGCTTCAAGAGTCCTTTCAAAGCATGCAAATTTCATCATTGTGTAAGGAATTTGTCTACCCCAGAGTGGTACTAATGACTTGTAAAATGCAGTCATTCCTTCCTCAGCGTACATTTTTGGGACAGCTTCCCGAAGTGTATTAGCATAGCCTGGTGCTGTTTGAATTTTAACCTTTACTGCTTCCATAGGAACTAAAGCTATATCAGCTATGAATTCTGCTGAAGCTGAGGCTGCTAGATACAAACTAGTTCTCCAGAGGAAGGCATTTTCTTCCCCTATTATGTTAGAGTAAAAAACTTTAAAGAACTCATAGAATCCAAATTTGCAGGCTCCTTGCATTGAATACCCAATTAATGTAGGAGCCCATCCTTTTGTCAAACCAACATAACCTTCATCTTGAATAGTCACACGGAAACCATTAGTAAGGTTTTTATATTTGTCAGCATCAACTTGTAACCGACATTTAACCAAGTCCAATGGAACAACCATTGTGTGAGTAAGTCCACAAGAAAACACACCTCCAAGACTGCACAGAAGAAAATATTTTGTTGAGCCGTATTCACAGGAATCACCTGTGGAAGTAGAAGCTGCTGCTATTTGTCTTCCATAAACCACATTTTTATAATCTTCATAATTAATTGGTACTTTATAGAATCCTGTTTTTGGTGTGAATGGAGGAAGCATTTTTTGTTTCTTTAAAAAAAAAAATCTCAATTCACTTCACTTATTTCTATCTCAGAAAATTTTCAAGTCAGCTGTTCAACTATGTCCAGCTACTCATGGCTAAATAAATTAGATAAACTTTATTAAATATTACTATTTTAAATGATTAATAAAAACTAACAACTTGTAACATGAAATGGTCCTCAACTGTTTCAAGTTCTTTTCTATTTTTACAAAAAGAGAATAATAATTTAAGAATTCTTTTATTATGAGTCAAAATTTTTTCACTATCATGTAAGCTTTGGGTAACTGTTATTATGTATAAATTGAATATCCATAAAAGTAATGAGAACTATAATGGTAATACACTCACTGGTTGTAATTAGAGTTGTGATACACATAAATATATAAAATAAAGAGCTTTTAGTTTTCTAAAAATCATTACACATTTAAAAACTCTATTAATAAAATTTAATTAAGATTTCCTATAATAAAGATAAACCTAGTTCATATTGATGGAGCTAAAATAGTTTTATTTTTTTCTTTTTTTATTAATATATTTAGCAGACAAATTATAAATAGAAAAAAAAAGATTGTGTTAATACCCTTAACTGGCATGTGTAGATTTAACAGAAATAGTTTTTTAAATACTGATGAACTAAGAAAAACTCAACAATCACTTATAAAGTATAAAATCATCTAAAAGAGTTTTGAATTTCAATTTCAATGTGATCCTATGATGAGTAGAACATTTACAAAAATAGCAGTACACCCATACATTTCATAGATAAAATTGGATAGAAAATTAGGATTAGTGGACCTTGAAATATAAAGGTTTGAGAAAATGTTATGTAAATTTTTTCTTGGTGACTAACTGGCAAAAAAATATATATATTTATACATACATATAAATATACATACACACACACACAAATATATATATATATATATATATATATATATATATATATATATTTAAATATATATATATATATATACATATATATATATATATATATATGCACACACATGCCATTAGATAACATTAACACTGGCCCAACATAAAGTATATATATATATATATATGCACACACATGCCATTAGATAACATTAACACTGGCCCAACATAAAGCTGATAGATTTATTTAAGTCGGAAATAGTACGTAACTTTTGGTGTTTCAAATAAATATATACAAAATCACAAGTATAAATTATTTCATGCAACTAAATCACATGTCATATCACATCAATAACAATAAGAGCCTTTGAACAAATAAATTCAATTAAATTTTCAAAAGTGCATTTGAAGTTAATAACCTAAGGGGTGTAAACAAAAAAAAAATTACCTTTTTTCAACAAAATATATGTATTATTATTATATCATTGATATAAAATACAATTAATACTAAAAGTATAGTCTATTGTTATGTACTATCATTAGCCATCTGCTCGATCCTACATTGTTACAATTCCTTGGGAAGGCTGTCAAAGAACTCTTGCTTAAGGAAAGACCAGAAACAGATCTTTGCATGGCCCTTCAGATTCTTTAATCCCTGAATGATTTCCATAATTTCATCTCTGTCAGAATTGACATAATCCTTGTAAAGTTCCTGTAAATGCAGGGGCTCCATTCTGTGGCTTTCACCAGTCCTAGCTACAGCAGCTCTAGAAAGTGTTTCACCCATCAACAGGACCTATAACTGGCTCTTGCCCACCACAAGAGGTTAGGGTTCCTTTCTTGTCTTTAATGAAGAGCTAGCGACAAGTGATTCCCTGTTCTTTGAAATTTATTTAATAATAGTTATTTTACACATAGGCATAAAATAGTCTAGTTCTAGACCTTTTGGCACAATTATAAACTTTAACTATTTATTATTGAATGAAAGTAACAACACTTTCAGAAAGTGATTGTAATATAACTTTATGATGTAAAGAAAAATCAAATGTCCATTGAAAATTAGAAGTCTGAAAAAGTGTACAACCTATTATTGTTCAGCATGTACCGTCTAATATGTAAAGATAATAGTTTAGTTTTGGATTCCTAACCAACTTCTGAATTTTTCTTATTTTGATAAAGACATTAATTATAAATAAATATCAATTAAATTATTAAAAACTGACACTATTTATCTGCATATGAGCTTTATTATTCTGGCTATTGGTAGATAGTATTATAGCATCAAATGGCTGAGAGTATTACAGCACCAAGACTTTTAGACATAGGATTATAACATTTATGGGTTCCCATTGGTGGTGATCTGATGGAATTACAACATTAAGAGTAATTGTTGATTCCATAAAATTATCATAGAAGCCTGTCCCTGCAATCAGAATGGGTATGACAGGACCATCATGCATAATTTTCTTGTGTATGAATAATGTACATTATATCAGCTTTCCAAAGGCTATTTTTGAAATAGTTTCACTTAGTGGGAGAGGTTTAGGAGGTGGAACAGCATCTGGTATACAATGTTTGATAGTTGCAATCCAAGAAGTACTGGTCAGCTCTGCCACAAGAGATCCATGTTTGGACTGGCTAGTTGATAAAGGGCTAACTTTGACAGTAGCTGAAACACAACACAAATAAAATTGAAATTTGGTTTTACTCATTAATAAAATCATGCAATCAATTTTAAAATATTTGATTAGTTATTTCAAATAAAAAAAAAAATAAAAAAACCTGGAGCTTCATTACTCCTAGATTTTTCAGAGTAAGGCATACATTTGAATCTTAACATACCTTAAGGGGTCCTCTAAGTCAAAGTAAAGATACAAAGTCCACATAGTTATGTATCTTATTTAATCTGTATTATGATCTTATAAATTATAATATCTTTGGTTGATTTTTGAACGAAAGAGGGAACATTGTTTAAATATAAAGTTAAATAACATATAAAATGCAAATTAATTCATTTTTCATGTGAAGAATAACACTAATAAAAATATACGATGACTTAATAATTTTAGAAGGGTCAGAAATAATCTTTGAAAAATTTTTTTTGTGTAGTTGTACTGTTTACTCAGGAACTTATAATTTATTCATAAAACAATACACTCACAAACACATATTAATGAAAGAGATACACACATAATGAATATATACTGTTTTGATATGGACTGGAGAAAAAAGTTAAATATCAAAGCAAATTATATAGTTTAAGCTCCTGGAGACGTGTTCTGAGTAACAAAACTATTAGGGCAATAAAAGTGAGCTAAAAAACATTTTTTTTTTTAGATTTTTAATTTATTGACCTCTTAACCTTTTCCTTACAATTTGGGCTCAAAAAAGATTACATTATACATGCACACAAATAATATATATTTTTACCATCAGGTATCTTAGTAAAAAAGTGAAAAGATAAAATGTAATTAAAAAAATGAAAGCTTGGTTAAAAGACAAGCTGCTATCTGGGAAAAGTCATGAGTATATATATGACAGATGAATCCTATAAAAAAATTAAAAAAATTTTTTTTTGTTGTTATTATATTAAGTCTTACTAGCAGTGTAGCATGGAAAGAAACCCCATAAGAGTGTAGAGTACACAGGCAAGATTTGTATAAAATAAATAGTGCCAATCATCATTCCTCTGATCAAAATTACTCCAATCCGCATCTGTAATAACATATAAGTTCATGAAGTAAATAAACAAGCCTTACAAAATAATTATACTTTCATTACACACTTATCTATTCCTTCTTTAACAAAATATTTATAAAATTATTGTTTAAATTGTATAAACTTAAAATTTATACTTTTTAAAGATGCAGTAGGCACTTGAGTTTCATGCAATAAATCACAAATACATAAAAAAAAAAAAAAAAAACTTTCTTGGGAACTAAAAATAATGTAATTATCCAGTAAAACTTCTTTATATGAAAACTTATCACTAAAACAACATTTTAACTACTAACAATGCGGCCATTCTCAAAATAATATGTCTGACTGAAATTTTTATGAAAAGTGTCCCTTACAATAATGTTCACCACATAAGAGCAGAGAAAATCTAAATACAGATTGAGTATTATAATAAGATAACAAATGGAGGAATTGTGTAAACTAAGCCAATTCTTAAGCTTCATAGTTAATGGATATTTGTATATGAGCTTCCCAAAACATTCCCTTTTCTATGGTCCGATTACTTAATAATGAACTCAGCCTTTCTTTCTGCATTTAAAAAGATCAGCCTAATTTCATTGAGAAAAACAACTACTTATGGCTTTTAGAAAGCTAAATAAAAATAAGGGCTCAGGTTCACCATAGTTGTTTAATTTTTCTAAGCTCCTATATATGATATTTATTTCATCAATCAAAAATCTGTTTTGAGTTTTATTACTCTATATTTATACAGAGTAATAATCTATACTTATCATTCATTTATGGTGTCTAATAGGTAGAATCAGTGAATTTTTTTTTTTTTAATTTCCACAAAATCTGGCATGAGAATGACCTCATTAGCAATATTCCTTAAAAAGTTCTTAAAATATTACCACAGTAAAAACTATGTAGTAGACCAATGTTGTTGGAAGAAGAAAGAGGAGAACAGCAAAACTAATGGTACCAATGAGGAGTTCTTCTGTTGAATAGGGACAGGAATCCACTTTACCTGGCTCAGGGTTTCTTTTACGTCCAAGAACAAGGCGAGATAATGAAAAAATCCCTTTAGCTTGGATTTCATAGAGCCTGCAATAATAAATAAAATTAAGTATGAAATTTGGAGTTATCTTATTTCTACCCTAACATATAGATGTTCTTAAAGAAGATTCTTATAATAATAATATCCTTCTTCTTTTACTTTCTGAATTTATTTTCTCTATTTGGTTTACATTAATTATAAGAAAAAAATTTCTAAATTTAAATTATTTAAAAAGTAGAAGACAAGTCTTTAATATATTACCTGGTAGCGTATACATATATGCAGTAGACATGGAATGATATTATACCAAAAATATCAGTACATACAGCTAATTGAAATGTAAGCCCCAAGAATCCTAATTTTATCAAGATGAAGAAAGATACTTCAAGAAGAGGCCGTACAATTCCTAAAAGTAAAGGAAGCTTCAAGTCACTAATAAAACAATTAATTCAAAATTTAGTAAAATGATTGATTAATTATTTTATTTTAACTGTTTAAGTAAAATTTATTGTGCAACCAATGGGCAAGAATATATTCTGATAATTTTTAAAACTTTAAAATAACAACAACAAAGAAATCATTCATGAAAATACGACTTCATTTTGATCAGACTAATATAGAACTTAAACAAGACAATATTCATTTTTATAGAATTTACTATAGTGCATCATATACATAAACACACACGTGTGTGCATATGTAAAGCAATGAAAAATTTCAGTAATTTTACAAGGATTGAAATAGATAAACTAAATTAAATAATATAATTTCTTCAGAAACAAAAGCTGAATACCTGTATATTTAGAGCTTAATCTTCATAATGGGAGTCCAGGGAAGCACTGAAAAAATGATTCCGTACTTTTTCCTAAATACTTATCAGTTAACAATTAAAGAATTGAAACGAGATTTTTGCACATGAACTCAGCTTTTCTTTCTGCATTCAAAACAATCAGAGAAGACCAGGAAAACTAATGGCACTGATGAGGAGTTGTTGAGTGGGAAGAGGAATTCACTTTACCTGGCTCAGGGTTTCATTAGGAGATTTTATACAACAAGGCTTCCTCTCAGATAAAACTTAATAATGTAAAACCATTAATTTATGCATCTAAAAAATACTGTGAATTAAATATTAAAATACTATTTTTAATAATTATCATAATCTACTAAACAACTGCATCTAGCTTGATTGGTCGATTGATGTAGCTGGAAGCTAATGAAAAACCTTAAACTATACAAATTAAACAAGTAAATGTAAAGTAAACAAACTTTTACAGTCCAATGAATGTCAGGACCCTTCAGTCATCAGAATGATGATTTTTTAAATTAAAATAATTAGATCCACACATATTAATGTTAATAATAATATTGCTATTAATTTAAACTCCCCCCAATATTATATTTGAAAATAAGATATCAGTAATAATAAAACTTTAAAATAGATAATAATTTACTTGGATTTGCGGATTTAAGTAAGTTATTAATATTAATCTTTAAACAAGCAAAGCTTATTAAGCCTAATAGAGAGTCTTAAATCTCTAACCACAAGTTCAACTTTGCTGCTAAAGACATACTGTGTATTTTGACTGCATGAGGACGGATTTTAACTATTTTCTTGATATAAACTTTTATTTAAAAAATCAGTCAAAATAATTGCATTTAAAAAACATTAATTAAAGACAAACCAGTCCCACTACAGGGGCAAACACGAGTTAAGGATATGTTTATTTGCAGTTCACATAATAGGTAAGGTGTGTGGTCAGAATACTGTTCTGGATGCCTGATTTATCCCAGCCAACGACCAATGCTTTGCAATTAGGACTCTCTTTCTCTTCCCTTATATCCTACAATAATATATGAAATCCACTGGCGTCAACAAAGTTGCAATAAAAATTTGTAATGTTTCTAACTATACTACCAACTTCTTAAATGTAATGTCCAGATGCTACGAGCTATTAAAAATGTAGAGAATAATACTCTCAATAATGAACTTTGTTGTTTTCTGTTTAGCTTCATGTCGAATTTCATTAAGAAATTTTTATGTGTCTGTCAACACTACTGGGCGTAGTTTCAGTTTTAAAAGTTTAAGTTATATATATTGAAACACTGGAGGTTGCGATATGGAGCAATAAAGAACAGGTTGGATGTGCTGTGCACACACAAAAAGAAAATATCACAAGGACCTACATTTTCGGGGATCTCTCATCCTTCGTCAGTGAGAAGTCATCCCAAGGACTTCTCACCCCAAAAATTTAGGTCCTTGTGATATTGTTTTTTGTGTGTGCACAGCACTTTCTATCCAACTTGTTCTTGATTGCTATACATAGATAATATATATATATATNACAAAAATAATCTAATAATAATACCTACGGTAAAAAAACTCTCCATTTAAAAAAAAAATTCGTACCACAAGAACAGAGTAAACCAAACAATTTCCCTCAAACAATACAAATTGGGAGCGTTCAAATTCATTCAAATGAATACCATTGAAAACAATTACATTTTGCAACAATTTTACTTTACTTTTTGCAATTTACATAATGAAATATGTTGTAATATCCACCTTGAAAGGTTATAGGCCTTCCCCTTATCCCTGCAGATCTCGAGGGAGTCCAGTCGCTGATCCAAATCCCTCGGAGTCCTTCAGATGCCAGGCCCTTACACTTTCTCAGGAGGCTACCCCCCCCCCCCCCCCTACACAGTATCAGGGTGGCAGAGGCTGCAAAGCAGGGCAGCAGGTGAGATCTGATAAGGGAGGACCAGATGGGACTTGAATCGTACAGAAAGCTAGAAGAAGAAAAACTTTTGATGATCCAAATCATGATGATAATTGTGGTAAAGTAACCCCACATTTCATTATTAATTTGAATCGTACAGAAAGCTAGAAAAAACACACACAAAAAAAAATTGTGACTGTCATGTTTGGTATCTAGTCATTAGGATAAGAAAAAATAATCATAAAGTCTGACAAAAACAATGTTGATAGTTACATTCTTTTAGAATTCACTAAAGTCTAAACCAAAATATTGTAGCTGTTATATAATAATATCTAAGATTATTATTATAGAATTACTTGGGAGGGCTATGGTGGTCCATAGGTTATGAAATTGAACTCCTGAGTCAAAGGTCCTAGGTTCAGTAATCACTTTATGTAGTTTTTTTTTTCTATGCTGTTTGTAATGTCTCAGAGGATTCCTGGTGTCCTCTGGGAATACCCAGTCCTAATTAGGTAACATTCTTCATTGAATGGAAAAAAATCACACACCTTCTCTACTTCCCATGATGCAACTAACATGTTTCCTCCCTGAGCCTCTTTGGCATGTTTCAAGACTGATTTTTAGAATTAGTGGAATTAGGTAATGCCTTAACTTCTAGGCATCTGTACACAATTAAAAAAAAGTTATATTTTCTTCTGCCAACAAATTTTAATTTAATTACTTATTACGTAGAGTATTAATTATATTATATTTATAATAATATTACCAAGGTCAGCTTGTAGGGAAAACACAAATCTAATGATGGCCGAATTGTTAGAATATATTGATGCATCAACTATAGGGTTGTTTTATTCAATGGATGTAATCTGATCTCAATTGTATTTGTTATTGAGAATATTTAATTGTTGATTTTAATCAAAACTTCTAAATATGATAGTTTACCTAAACCAATGCCAATCAGCTTAATTTCATCCATTTATTAATTTGAGGCATTTGTAAGACATACACCAACTTTTTAATCATAAATTCCTATTTATTGGACTTATTTCCATAGAAAATAAATATGACTTATGTTTTAGACAAAGAAAATATACAAACATTTTCATTTTATAGATATTGCAATAAAAATTTTTTTTCTTTATTATAATTTTAGTAGATTCCCTATAAGGAAAAAAAAGTGTTCACATTGGTACTATGATACACTTGATATTTCAGGTGTTCTCCATTTTTTTTTACATTAGATTCTGCTCTTTAATTTTGAAATTTTCATTTAAAAGCTGGATGACAAATTTCATTGAGAAATAAATCTAATTGCAGCTTCTTCTTTTTCATTGATCCTACCAACACCAAAAATGGTAGTCAAATATATAAGTATATATAGAATATATATATAAGTTAGAAAACTAATTGGCTTCTTATTGTGTGGCTACTAAAAATAAATTCATTTTCTTTTTTAAAGGCAAGCCCTCACTCCTAATTTTTCAATTTTGCTAAGTAACTGTAAATATATTTATTATTATTACCTAAACTACTAACTAAATATTACAATATTATACCACTGTTGCAAAGAAACTAGTTTTACTTGAACAGGTTATTTCAGGTATACAGTCTCCCATTCCTACTGGTCTGATTTAGCTTAATAAATAATTCAGCCTATCTTTTTTCATTTAAAAGTGATTAACCATGTTTCATTAAGAAAAACAAATAATTACAACTCCAAGGCCATAAAATTATAATTTATTGTTCAGATAGACCCATACTCCTAATAATTAAATTTTTCAAGTTCAGATAGACCCATACTCCTAAAATATTTCTTTTATCAATATCAACATATTTGGGTAGAGTTTCATTACCGTAAACTAAAATTACACCTAAGAGTTAAAAAAAAAACAACGAAAAATTTGTTTTCCACACTTGGCAAGTCAGGTAAACACCTTATCCTATTGGTCAAAAGTTGCTCAATAACGAACTAAGCTTTTCGTTTTGCATTTTAAAACTGCATGCTAAATTTCATTTATAAAAACTAAAACTATGGCCTGTAGAAAATTTACAAATACACATAAAAAGAAATTTTGTCAAAAATTGGCCATAAAAATAATCTCAATAGCTACATTCCTTGAGAATTCACCAAAAGCAGTCAGAAGACTGGGCTCCCCCCCCCATCTTCAGCTTAATTTTATTTAAGTTCAATGGAGTTCTCTTATACCTGTATTAATTTCAGGAATGAACTATTAATATTAGATGATCCACAATATTTGATTTATAAAATTTTTTATTCTTTCTTAATTCTAATTCATCAACTTAAGAGTGGTTGAATCATTCAGAAAAATTATTTTTGAAGAGCTCTTTATAGCTATTAGAAAAATATGGGTAGCAGTTTTGGAAAAGTTGAGCAACAGAGGAAATGGACTAATAGCAAAAATCCATATTACAAAAAAAAAAAAATAAAGATGTGTAGGTAAAAATACAGTGACCATCAGTTGAGAACCCTACTCTGTCTAGATCGAATCTCCAGAACAATTCAAAAGGGATTTATCAATAATGACTTACGTAAAAAGCTTCTCCAAATTTCCAGATAATAAAAAACTAAAGAGCCCAATAGGCTGCTAAGAGGTTGGTTTAATTTGAGACCTGCAGGGCTTCCCATCAGCCACTTAACAAGCTGGATAATGCTGTCAATTACACTCTGTAAAAAATAAATTGGTGTGAACAGTAGTAAAAAAAAATAATAAAGCCACTAATAGTCCAATTTACCTCTGTACAAAAAGACAGTGTCTCAAAAATTTCACTAGCATTTTTCCAACTAGTAACTGTGTAATAAAATAAAAGCCCAGTAAAAATATCTATACAAATAGAAATAAGAGAATTTCCCACTTTGATATCCACATATCTGTTTTTTTGCAATGCCTGACATATCCACACTATTGAATGAGAGAAATTTTTCAAGTTTGAAGCCAAAGTTGAGTACTTAAGAATGAAAGAACATTTGGTCAAAGTATCACAGATGGTACCAAACAGGGATATCAAACATTGTATAAGAGGATCAAATAATATAAAGTTATTATACTTTTGGTTACACAATCTTAATTTCAAATTTGTTGCCAATGTATGGAAGTGGCCATTTTCAAACAGATTATTTGGATGAAGAAAGAGTTCAGATTTGTTAAAACTATCAATATTGTAAAGTACTACTAAACAGTCCTTCAAGGGTCTAAAGGTACGTCTAATTATACAACTGCTCACAATAATTTCACTTCCATCACACTTGACATCTATCCATAAATCCTCAGAGTGATTCTTGATCCCAGGGGTGAATTTTGATTTAAAAGAGTCAGTATTGCAGTAACCAATCACATCTAAATATTTGAAATTTATCGCTGAATTTTTGGGGACAGATTTAACAAAATCAAGAATGTAAATTGCCATTGTGCGACCTTTTTCTTCTTTGAAGAAACCTAACAAATAACATGGAGTAAAATAGATTATATTAATTGGTAAGAAAATTAAAACAGTATCCATATTTCAGTTATTGTTCTGTGAGATGGTTTATATTCTATTACAAATATCAACAATTGAAAAAAAAACTTTTAATCTCTTGATTTATTAAAACACAATAGATTGTATACAAGAACATAGTTGTAAACATTCAGAAGTGCACTATGGTTATAACAGTCAAGGAGGTTAATGACAAATAAATCATTGTGATAAGGATTATCAGTGAATTTCTTACTATATTTCCTTTTTCTTGACATATCTTCCTTGCCCCCAAACTCACACAAAAAATACAAGACCTTTGGAAAATAAAATTGAATAAAATAAATAAATAAATTTTTAAAATTTACGGCGGCAATTTATTATAAATGACTGTTAAAACATATAAATTGTCATTAGCAGTTAAATCCTAAAATTTCATTAAAATCCTTTTACTACCGCAGCCAAAGCAATTTGCACTTAATTGAGTACTTAGTGAGTTATCCAACTCGACGTCTACGCCACGCCAGGTTCTATTGGTAAGTACTCCTGCTCACCTGTAATGTAAACAATAAAATTGCTGTGTTGACATGTTTTTGGTCTGGGCTGCTCAAGGTTCAGTGTAGTATTTTTGAACCTGCGCTGGCATCAAGCCTGTTGTGCGCCACCAGTGTGGTTTTTAACGTATTCATACTGGCCCAAAATTCGCGGCTTTTTATGTCCACAGTTGGAAATGAGAAACATTATAATAATAAAAGAAAACTACGAAAATTTCCTTTATTCTTGACTTAAAAAAAAATATTTCATTTACATTTCCTTTAGGTTAATGACTTGGTCTCACCTTATTAATGGTTTTTTTATTTTTTTATTTGTATATTCTATCCTTGAGTGAACTACTTCTAAATCCATGCATTTACTGTGATAGATATTCTTGTTGAGTTACTTTAGTTGTCACATGAAATAGGTAAAGAAACCCAGGAAGGTGAAAAACTGATTTTGATCATAACCAGTGCCGCTGTTGCTATTTTCAATGATTATCCTTACTATTTTCATAAGAAACAGGCATCTTCATAATAATAGTAAAATAAAAAAATATATTGGAAATAAATGTCTTTGTGTGATATAAACTTTACTTGAGTTTCAGTAGACAAGTGGACTTCCTTATGTTTTATACTGTCCATTAAAATTAAAATTATAATTTTCTCATAAATAATTGTATTTTACATTATAGACTTACAGACTGAACCAGAAATGTTTTTACAGTCAATTAAAGTCAAGAGGGAATGAACTTTTTTGACCTCCTGTATTATTTATCCTTTCTTAAATTTTCAATTTAATATATTCAATATTTAAAAAAAAAAAAAAAGAAAGCCTGTTCCTCCATCGTCCTATGTAGTTATACTAGTCATACATAAGTAACAAAATTGATGCCTTTTCTTGCTGGACCATTATAATTTTAGTATATCTTAAACTAAGGTTATTTGTTTGCTTATAACTTATTTGTAATTTTTAATATGCAATATTCACATTTATTCAANTTATTTTTTATACATCGCGGATCATCTGTAATTTATTATTATTTTGCTATCTGTACTCATCACTGTTACTTTCAATGCTAACTGTCATATCAAATAGTGATGCAGTTTGAAGGCCAGTGGTTTAAATTGCATATACTCAAATATTTCTATATAATTTGTAGGCCCTGAAGAATAGATTTTCTAAAATCTTGGCATTAGCTGGAGACAGTCAATTTTGACCAAATACCCTATTTTTCCAGATAACTAAATTCCATTTCCCCCTCTCTCAATTTTTTATTTATTAATTTAACATTTATTTTTTCCAGACAGGGATTTATTTTTCTTGGGGTTTCAACTTAAAGGGTCTTTCATCTCAAACTTATTATTAATCATGTTGTTCTAAAGAAATTTTGTTTCAGCTCCTTAGACTTTGATAAGGCATTTTCTATTTACAAAATTTCTTCTAGTTTACTCACTTTACAAAGATTGATTTTATGATAAGACTAAAAAAAAAAAAAAGGAAATGCATTTTTTGGGCATTATGAACCGTTCAAAATTTAATATATGTATAAACACATGGTTTTTTGCCCTTTAGCCTTTGTATTTTTCAAATTGATGGAACCGCATTTGAGCTTTTTTCTTTTGAACAGAGGTCGATTTAGTAAATGACAGTAATCTATCATAAGAGAGAGGGAGTAAAAAAAAATTGTTAACATCCTCTTGTATATTTTTCTTTTGACAAGAATTTATCACATATCTTAGTTACAAAATATCACTTTCAAATATAATTGTTTTATAACATTTAGGCATATAAAAATATACATTTAATATCATTAAAAAAAAATTGAAATTTTTCTTTTTTCTAATAATTAGTGTACTAATTAGAATGTTTTCTAATATTCTAGAATAATCTATAGTCTTAATTTTAAACTTGACTTTATGCTGTATACCATTAATTGCTATATTGATTATATTTATTATAAGTCTGAGAATTACCTACCTCACTCAAATCATGTATTAGATTATGACTGTTTTGTTATATCCGTTTTTGTTCCCTTGTACTTCACGGTTAGATAAAGCTGAAAAAGTTCACTTTTTCAAAAAAAAATTCCTATTTGAATACTGCTCTTAAGTCTACTTTCTATATGGTGATTCACAAAATTTTTTTAATACTTTCAGGAATTGACCATGTGGAATTTGTCAATGATGAATGCTTTAAATGCATTATTGTCTTTTATTTTGCTTAATCAGTTAGTCTTCCACTATTACTGCAAAAAAAAAATTGTTATTTGAAATTTATTTATTGTAGGAAATTATAATTTTTTGTTTTAATTACATTTTTCTGAGCCCAAATGGCTGACTTTTATTGGATGAATGAAAAATAATGCTAATAATTTATTAATGCATTATTCTATAATCAGTAAGTGCATAGTTAGTTATTCATTCTTTGAATGAAAAAAAAAAAAAAAATTAAAAATTAAAATAATCAATATTCTTTCTTCCTTTCCCCTTACTTTCTTTAGGGAAATTCTTCTTCTCCACCCTTGCTATTTTCTTCAAAAATGTGTTTTGGGTAAGGTGTAGGTAAGAGGAGTAATGGATAGCAGACAAGGTCTGGTGGTGGTTGGCTTAGGTAGTGGGGTGGAGGTTCTCAGAGGGGTGGAGGCTACCCATTCCTTTCTTTAGTGGACAACTCAGTCAGTTGTCTATTACTTGTGGTGAACTGTAATGCGGCAGGTGAGTTTCTTTTTCATGTTTAACAGTACCTAATGGGAGTTGCTTTATAGAAGCACCACTTGCTTCCCACTGACTGTTTATCTTTAAAGGCTACTTACACCATCTGAACCGTAATCTATCTCATTAGTGTCAATTATTCAAGCTTTATGACCCTGACTGTTATGTTTGAAAGTTGGAACTTATAATTCAATGTTTCAATATCTAGAAAGATATTTTTATGCTGATCCTAACAATAACCTGTTCTAAACTCGTTGATTGTAAATTATGTTATTAGTTATTCTTATAATTTTATTTATTTAAATATTTTCCTATCATGTTAGTAGTTATCTTGAACTTCTGTTTGTTTTCTCTTTAGTATACTACTCATAATATTAAATTAAGTATAATAAAATTCTGAAGTTGATTCAGTGTTGTCTAAAATTAGTTAAGGTTTGTATTTTAACTCATGGTTAATACTTCATAACTCATTGGAGAAGTGTTGTGGGCAAAATAACTAAATAAAATGAGACTAATAGAAGAATGTAATTAATTAATATATTTTGCAAACACACACACACAAACACAAACACACACACACACTCACAAACACACACACACACACACACACACACACACACACACACACACACACATATATATATATGCTGCTATCATAAAAAAGGAAAAGCAGACCAACTCCAAATTTATAAAGAAATCCTAAACTTTAAATAAATTCACATCTTAACTTATTTAATGCCAAATATCAATCCTTTATATATACNAGGTTTTTGTTCTCTCAGAGAATCTGACTACTTCAAAATATTTTATACTAATATAATTAAACAAAGTAATGGACTTAATTAACAAGCCGCTACTGACAGCTAGACGGATTAATAACAACCCTGAAAGTGAAAAAAAAAAAAAAAAAAAAAAATTGAATTGATTGAAATTGTTTTAAAATTTAAACCATAACACCTTTGTCTTTGATATCAGTTTTCTGCTACATCTATCAGATTGTACATATTCCTTTGATCTAGGCCGCCTTCTCTACCTCTTTTCTTCTCACTTTCCTAAACTTACTTTTTTTTTTTTTTTTGTTTAATTTCTTCCTTGTACATTTAAACTTTTATTCTAATAACACATTGACTATAGACTCTGTTTTTTTTTTTAATTTTGAGTGCTAAGGATAGCTTGCATAAAAAAGGAAAGGCAAGCCAACTCCCAAAAGGGCCTATTTAAGTACGATTCGGTGAAAATTTGTAAATATTTAAATCATGATGATATTTGTGGTAATGTAACCTCACATTTCATTTTTGATTTGAATCGTACAGAAAGCTAGAAGAAGAAAAACTTTTGATGATCCAAATCATGATGATAATTGTGGTAAAGTAACCCCACATTTCATTATTAATTTGAATCGTACAGGGAGCTAGAAAAAAAAAAACAAACTACCTTAGCCAGGGAGTACGATTCAAATTAATAATGAAATGTGGGATTATATTACCCCAATTATCATCATGATTTGAATGTCAGGTAGTGGCCCTTTGCCAAAACGAGAGTCTAATAAATGGTTTGCAATTTTAGCTCCGCTAAATATGACGATATATTCGTCATACTTGGTGGTTAGACTCGGAGTGAAGTGCGGGGAACTAGAAATTATTCTCAGCTCCCTCGGTGGTGCAGTTGGTTAACGCACCCGCCCGGATATTGGGGGACCCAGGCTCGTTCCCCGGCTGAGGTAGAGAGTTTTTTTTTTTTTTCTAGCTCCCTGCACGATTCAAATTAAATTTGTAAATATTTATTTCATTTTATTTTTATTAAAGCCGCGTCATGCTACCAACATGAATAGATTGATTTCCTTTTGGGAAATCTGGCAAGGGATATTTAAATAAGTAATGATGATGTTAAGACAACAGCTTAAAATAAAATATAATTTGGATGCAAATAATTCCTGTTACAAAAACAGAGGAAATATGCACAGTTTGCGCCACTCCCCCGTGAAGACTATTTTCACTATTGTTTTATATTTGAATCAATTCAGAAAGAAATTTTTATTATTATTTTTTTTTGTGTATGTTTGATTAACACAACAAATAAACTCATTTTTATAAATATATGTGTAGGTTGTGGCAGTTATTGCTGAATGTTGTTTTATTCTTTGAACCCTTTCATTCTTTCATGTAAAAAGAAAACATCCTTGCACGTGTGGAATAGATGGGGCTGTTTTATTTTAAACGTGATAAAAAGGAGGGAAGGAAAATTCAACAGGAGTATACGGAGATGCCGGCTGATCAAAATAACGCCGGTTGCGTTGTAAGGATTCTCCTGTCGGCCTTGAGTTGTTTTTTACAGGAAAACCAGATTCGTGGGGGAAGCTCGCGCATTTCTCTGGGTGGTAGGAGTCTGGCTTGCCAATGAGTCACTTTTCTTACTCGTTTGCAGATTTCGAAGGCATGTTGCTATTGAGATTGTTCTCATGACAGATTGTTTTCGAGAATGTTTAGATACATTCTTCGAAGACACTTTACCTTGTTTTAAATTATGAAATCAATTGTGGTATTTAATTCCACGTTAAATTTTCTACAATAAATGCAAAAGGGGCAAGAAGAAAAAAATTTCATTATTTAACAAATAATTATCGGGAAAAACGAGTGTCTAACAAATAGCTGACTATGTTAGCTCCTTCGAGTTTAAGACGATATATTCGTCTTACTTGGAGTAAAGTGCGGGGAGTTGGAGAGATTATCTAATCTGCCTTGGTGGTGTAGGGGTTAGCATACCTGCCCGGAAAGTAGGAGACCCTGGTTCGATTCCCGGCTGTGGTAGCAAGATTTTTTTCCCTGGCTCCCTTTGCATTCCTTGTTTTCTGGGCTCAATTATATATATATATATATATATATATTTTTTTTTATCTTTTTTGATTATTTGCTACAAAGCACTACAGGCTGAATTGGCTCTTGGCTTTCTGAACTACCATCTACTTTCAACAGCTTTGGATTTTCTGAGATTGAAGATAAACAGATTAGTCCAGCCAACTATTTCTAGGGCATCCTGTTTTTCTTCACCAGCACATTTTTGTCCTTTGTGGCTCTGCATCTTCTGTCACCCTTCTGATACAACACAACCACCTAATTATTCCATCTCTGATGTGTCGCACTATATCCTCATTCTTCAAAATTTCATCTGTATCCCAGTTTCACTTTATTCTACAACCAGTACCATCATTTATGGTTCCATATACTTTTCTTAACATTTTTCTTTAGAAAATCCTTAGCTTTTGCTCATCCTCTGCCCACATTGTCCAGGTTTTCAAAGCAGAGCACACAACTGGACTAACTAATGAGCCACAAGTAAATGAATCTTTCTTAAGATTTCTACTGTACATAAATATATACTAAAACAGTAGCATATTCCACTACAAAATACACAGATAAATATTTAAATGGAAGCACAGGGTTAGCTGAGGAGGAAAAAAATAAAATTCCAGCCATCAATTGAGAAATGACTGCCAGTGTTATGCTCTTGGTATAAGCATAGAATTTAAAAAATCAAAGATTACTGGTATAAGAGGCCACTTCTTATATGTATAGCGATTCCTGGGAGCATTTCTTGGAGATCATCCACTCCAATTGCAGCAAGAACCAAAGTTATAAGTTTTCTTCAAAGGCAATAAATAAATGCAAATAACTAAACTTATACATACATATAGAATACTTGAAGAATATTACCTGAAATAAGGCACAATAAGACTATAAATAAAACAAAAATTCTTCTTAGGTGAGTGGTTTTTTTTAGAAGAAAAAATACATACAAGAATGAACTTATTTTCTGAACACTTTAAAATTAACTGATTCTACAAATCTTAAAAAGTGGAAAAACTTTCTTTCAGAGCTTTCTATAAAATTTAAATTTTTTGGATAAATTGATTACTAAAAGAATAAGTAAGGATTAATGAAGAAATGAGACTATGAAAATATAAGAGGAAAGTAATAAATTAATAAGCCCCATAAAAGGTGGGGAAAATAAATAGTGTAATTATTTNATGAGCTTTTTTCCCCCCCCTACACAGTATCAGGGTGGCAGAGGCTGCAAAGCAGGGCAGCAGGTGAGATCTGATAAGGGAGGACCAGATGGGACAGCTGATATTGACAGCTCGTCCTCGAGGGATTGTCTACAGCAAGCACGCCCTGCTCCTTTTCGACACTCCATTAGTGTCACAAGTGGTCCCCAAGGCTCCTCCTCGTCGTCCTGGCTTTCGACAGTGCGGGTGTCTTCCCATTCGGCCCGGCCTTGAAGTGCGTGAGTCGAGTGCTTGTGCGCACCCGCACGCCACTGCGTATGCCATTTTATATGTCATGAACATGGGATCCAGGTGACATGACGTCCCCTCTCGCCTTCACGATAACCACGAAAATGGCTTACAATGTAAGTCATAACGTCGGCCGATAATTAAAAAATTCACGTTTTTTAAAATTGTATTTTTTGGATCAACCTTGACCGAACACCAACAAAAAATCATGTATTTATTTATTTTTAAATTGCATTCCTCTTACGGTTAATGGATCATGCTCATATGAAATTCGACACATAGTCGGATCTGAATTCCAAGTATCATCAAATTACGTTTGAGGTTTCTATAAAAACTAAAAAAAAAAAAAAAAATTAAGAATATTAGCTGAAAGATTAAGGAAATATGTTGGGTGAAAAATTCTAGGGTTCTGTGTGAGAACTGTTATTGTAGGCAATCCGATCGACACAGATGTCTTGCGGGCATAACTGTCCCCAACCCCTGAATAAGAAATACTCTTCAATCGAACGAAAGCTCACCCAAGGCTGATTCTGTCTTCCCACTACTCTGCGAATTAGCGAATAACGGGATAAAGAACATCTGAGAATTAAGGCTGAGTGAGTTCACCATCTATATTCATTTGCAGTTGCCCACTATTCAATTTTTGCAGCGCAATACATTTGCAATAATATAATTTTTCCTTTTAAAAGAAAATGACTTTATTTAAATTTTCCTAAAGTCGTTACTAACTTAATAGTAACTAGCAAACAGTAGTAATTGTATATGTTACTACACACACTCTCACACACATATATGGTTGGCCGTCGAGTATTATGCTGAAGAAATTAGTCAGGGTTTCGGCCAGGATCAGAAAAATGAAATATTCCAAAATTGTTTGGTAATTATTTTATTATTGCCGAAGTTTCGACTTAACTTGAAAGGCATCATCAGGGGTGAAATTCAATGCGCACTAGTACACTTATAGAATTGTAGATTGGAATGAACAGACAGAGAAGAGGTATGTTATTTGAGAGAAAAATATTTACAGATTAAACTAAACAATACAAATATG
>KZ808306.1:116727-135063 GCA_000696205.2 Oncopeltus fasciatus
AAAAAAAAAAAAAAAAAAAAAAAAAAAAAAAAAAAAAAAAAAAAAAAAAAAAAAAAAAAAGTAGTAGTAGTAAGTGCCAATGTTGTAATAAAGTTTACAAATTTTTCGGTTGAAGAGTGTAGAAACAGAGCACAAGTCGGGAAAGGTGGATGTGTTCGAGGACGAGATTATTTGCCATCATGATATCCCTGAAGATGGCTTAAAATGTTAGCCGAAAAGTTGGTAGATAATCTTAAAAAACACATTTTTTAAATTGAATTTTTTTAATCTATCTTGACCGAACCCCAACAAAAAAAAAGCTTCTAATAATGATATTTTTTTATTAAACTATTATTTATTTATTACATTCTGTTAAATTAAAACATTTTGTAATTTGATCACCACAATGAATTAGAAAAAAAAAAGACATTCAATATCAATCACATGAGGAGAGAAGGTGACCAATGACACCACTCTCAAATTTATTATATTTAATAGTTTTTAACATACTTTGGGTTTCAAGTAGGATATTTACTTTACTTCTTACCTATAGTATTGTCCCACTAGGCTGCTCTGACTCTAGCTAAAAGAAAATTATTTTGCTATTCAGATCATTAAATATACGTTATACTCATATTGTATTCAATTGATTAAAAAGGTATTTAAAGGAGATGATGGGTTTCTCCATGGTCAATTGAAATTAAATAATAGGGATCATATAGTTTTATTTATGATGCTTATTCATCACACTATTTTTTTTTTATTTTCCAGAGTATATCATCACTTCTGCTGGATTTCAACAAAAGAAACCAAGCTATCTTCTTTTATAATGCTAAGTGCACTTTGTTAGCAGTTCTGACACCAATTTGTACAAAGCATTTTGTGGCAGTTCCCACATTTGATGAATTAATGCAGCGTTTAAATGGTAAGAATCAGTTGTATATAAATACACACATAGATATTGCACATTGCATCTTTGGATTGCAACAAGAATGACCCGTATCTATTGTAACAAATGTCGTTGGAGAAATTAGTCAGCATTTTGGTCAAGATCAAAAAAATAAAATACTCCAAAATTGTTGGGTAATTATTTTATGACTTAACTTGTCATTCATCATCAGGGAGATATGATGATTACTTATGAGTTAAGTCAAAATTTCAGCAATAATAAAATAATTACGCAACAACTTTGGAGTATTTTATTTTTTTGATCCTGACCGAAACGCTGACTAATTTCTCGAGCATAATACACGACAGTCAATGAACCTCCAACCTCAACAAAAATAGTTTCATTTTGGAAAATAAGCTTTTAGATAACCTTTCAGCTCATTATAACATGTGTAAAATGAGTAGGATGTAATTTGCTAATTAAGTATGAATAAAAATAAAAAAATTTAGAATCTTTTTTGACAAGAAAANATCAAAGGACATAATATACAACTTCAGTAGTACTTGTGAGAATTTGATGAAGCAATTTCATTATTAAATAAATTATTCATTTGTATATATTGTTGATAGTGGTTCCTATGACTGATATTTTTTTGTTTATATATCTTGATATTTAATATTTAAATTTATAACCAGAATAGAGCACATTTATGATACGTTTTATAGTTTGCTTGGACAAGTTTAACTAAGATATAATATAATTAATGTTTTTTATGTGCATAGAAGTTGCCCTTGTCAGCATTCCTATTTGACTATTTACAATATTAATTTACAGTATTAGCATTTTTTTCTTATTATTTTATAATAAGCTGGCAAAATGGAGGTCACGTGGTAGCCTATCAGGATTAGTAAAGCTTGGTAGGTTTTGAGCTAAGGGATTGGGTTACAATGAATGATTAGAGTAGAATTTAGTAAAACAGGAAGAGATAAGTTATTTTACAAATGGATTTTTAGATCATTTTGGAGAGTGGAGTTTGTGTGCTAATTCATTAGATGTCGGATGGTTTACCAGCTCCTCAACTCAACTCTGTATGTCCAAATAGGTCTAAGTAGTGACTTGTTAATAGTGAGTTAGTTGTTCACAGGTAATTCTGAATTCTGGCTTGGTAGCTTGTAAGATTGTCCGTATCTCCTATTTCGTCCCTGAATTTTGGTTTCTGTGCTGGTGTTCTATTTTAGTCAGAAGTCTAGATAAAAACCCAGGTATTTAACTCAATCTGAAGTGGGAATAGGGATGTCTTGAAGTAAATTCTGGTAGTTTGTTTCTTCTTTAGTGTAATCATAGCATGGCCACATTTTCCCTTGTTTACTTTAATGTGCTAGCACTGCCACCATTTTCGAATGTCCATAAGATGATGTTGAAGATTTTTCCTGGCAGTAATAAGTTGGGAATGGAAAAAAGGATTGCCTTGTCATCTGCAAATGTTGCGAGGAGTCTATTATAGTGAATTGGGTTACCAGGAGTATAAAAGTGGGCCTGAGTACAGTACTCTGTAGAACCCCTGCCTCCACTTGGTAATATAAGGAGTAATCTAGTCTTTAACAGACCTTGAAGAATTGATCGCCTAGTTAAGAGCTAAGACTAAGGTAATGGATACTTGGGAGAATGTATTTTAATTTGAACAATAGTCCACGATGCCAGATCCTGTCAAATGCCTCTGCCACATAGGAAAACCAATGTAGTATTGCTTGTTCTTGAGATTGGAGGATATTCAATCTACTAAACAAAACACCTGTTGAAATATAAAGTGCTTGGATCGCAAATAAACCTGCTGTTTGGGAGGTATTTAGTTAGTTTAGGGAGTATTTAGAGAGTGTTTAATTTTTGTCCAGGATGGAGATTAATCTTTTGAGAAGAATATTTTCAATGATCTTTAACAAATAGGAAACAGGCTTCTTAAGAAGCCTATAAGAAGATGGGTTACATAAGGGGCTTTCTAGGCTTTCCGACTACATACACCAACTTTTACAGGAAAGGAAAGTATGTGGTTCAGAGAATGGTGTTATAGAAGAAGTTCAGAAAAATTAAAACCCTTTCAGATATTTTTTTTTTAAAAAGGGGCTGGTAAAATTTGTCTCTGTCAAATATATTTTGTTGTCTGCCATTGATGAAGTGTTGGTGGGGGAGCCCTGATAAATCTGTCTACTGAGTGCTTGCTGATGCCTGAATGGTGGTAAATTCAGCAGCGAGGGCTTACTAAATTTCATTAAAAAACAGCAGGTAATTGTGTCTTCTAGAACAATAAATTAAAATTTAGGGTCTTAATCAACCAGTAAACAAATCTGAGCTGACTCTTAACTAAACTAAACAGATTTGCTTACTGATTGTTTAAGGCCCTAACTGTTGACAGCTCTTAAGAATTTGAGCTGTTTTCATTTTATGAAAATTTTGAATTTAAAAAAATTACATGAAAATCATATACAATATTCTGTGTTAGAGATGACTTTAACATTTTCTATTTTACAGATGTACATAAAAATGGTTTATCTGAAGAAATAACACAGATAGCTACAGAACTTGGTGACCTCACCCACAGAAATAAGAAGCAAAAAGCGACAGACCTTGAAGAGAACAAAGACTGCGATGAGCCCCTCTTAAATTACTACATGAATGCCTCCATTGTCCCAGGAAACCCCTCCATGTAAATTCATAATGCAAAAATGTTTCAGTTCATGGAAAATTGCAGTATTGAAATTCTTGTATATATTGTTTTGTAACTTGTGTATAAGTGTAAATATTTATCTTAAATATATAATATAGATTTGATTTAGATTTAGATTTGATACTTCTAAAGATAATTAATTTCTGGTTCTAATGAGTACTTAAGAAGAGGTATTACAATATAAATGCCAATCATGACAAAGTTTCTTTTTATTTTGAGATTTCAAGTCAATATATTAATTAGACACAAGCCTTGCCATTAGGCTGGATGGGGAGCTTTATTGTTAGCCATAAAATCTTTTAACATTATTTTTGCATGTTTAAAGAGCTAAAGAAAATTGGTCAAATTCAGGATCTGCTAGATTTCAAAATAGCCTCTCCCAAAAACATCCATTTAAAAACTCCAAAAAAAGTAAAAAGTGGATCATTGCCTTTGGATTACTGACATACTTAAAACCTTCTCTACAAAACTCCCAGTCCAAATAACCTCTTGACTTCCAGGTTCATTAACAAAACCCTAATATTTGAGGTATCCTTTTTACCCCTTCATGCAGGTTTCTCCGTCCTAAATACCTTTGATTAAGATAATTGTGTCTTCTTGAGGAATGAATTTAAATTTAAGAGCTTAAAGAACCAGTAAAAAAATCCATGTTGGCTCTAAACTAAACTAAAAAAAAGAGAGTAGCAACCTATAATTCCTGTGCAAAACACTCCACCCAATTCATGTACACACTCAAACAAATCAAATCAAAAACATCCTTAAACCTAACACCCTGTATAAAAAAGAGAAAAAATCACCTAATCAAAATCCTACTGTGAATTCTTCTCATAAAACTCTAGCCTAAAGAAACCCTACTATAAAAAGTCTCTATGAAAAACTTTCATAAAAGTAATCCTAGTCTATGGACACTCATCTATTTTCCTAAAAACCTCTAAACCATCGACAACTCCAAACAACTGATGACATTCTACCACAAACCCCCACCTGTTTAAAAACTAGACTGTTGACAACCCTGCTTTTTAACCTTCTCTTTAAAAACCTTTGACTATAGATACCCCCACATTAAGGACTTTCTTCCTTAAGACTCCTGTTTAATAAACATACAGACTGGCAATGGCCTGCTATTTGGATCGCACACACTTTCATCAATACCCCTCTATAGAAACCACAGGCTTTGGCAGCCACAAACTAAAATTTTCTCTCAAAAACCCTCTTATTAGAAACATCCCTTTGAGTAAACTCAAAGAACCGCAATTCTAAAGGAACCCATAAAACAACATATCTGTAAAACTACCACTATACTGACACTCTCTCACAGCTAATTCTCCTCTTTCAAGGAAAAAATGAAATTATAACTTATTAGAGTAAAGATTTTTCTTTCTCCCAAATTATTGCTTTTATTATATTGGCCAGCTACTTTTTATTTTGCTTTTATTTTCATTTTGGTAATATCCATTCATCTATATTGGTAACTTCATTGTATGCCTGAAATATTGTACTGTAAATATTGAAATATATATATAGTCTTTAACAGACCTNACACACATATATATATGATGTAAATATTTTTTAACAACAGTGTTTTAAAAAATAAATAAATGAAAAACAAATTGTTTTATTGTCTCCCATTCAACAAAAAATATAAAATTTAAAGAATTTTCATTAAGAACAGTTCTATTTTTTTTAAGTTATGAACTGAAAATGTCTGGTAAGGAATCTACATTAGGAAAAGTAGGATGTGCAAACAATTCTTTTAGTCTATAGGACATTTTTTTAAGTATATTCGTGGCAAAACCATGTGTTTTATTTTTAAATACTTTATATAAAAAATCTTTTATAAATGGAGAGGTATATAAAAAAATGACAATTTTTCAATCAAATATTTGTATCATTATACCTTTGATATAGTATTATTAATAATCAAAGTATAGTCCATTATATCTGCCAACTACTAGCCAATTGTTCGATCCCAATGATGCCATTTGTGCATTCGATATAATTTTTTAGCATGGCTGTTAAAAAACTCTTGGTCCTCAATTTTAACTTTTGCAAAATAATCAAATTTTTTCTCTTGAAGAAAATGGGCCATGGATTAAAACAAGTAGTTAGATAGTGTAAGGTCTGGACCATATGATGGATGAGGCAGGATGAACCCATGAAGTAAAGAAATTAAACTTTTCTTTGGCTCGATGAGTATTATCTTGTTGTAATAAAACTAATTTTTGGTTTATCAAAGCAGGATAAGGCTCAGACATCTTCCATAACTATTCATTTGGCTTGCACTAATTTTTCACACCTTATTATACTAAATTGTCCATGAGCTACAACAGTCTTCCTTAGCTATTATCGAAAAAAAGAATCCTTTCTTTTTTTTTAAATCCTTAGCAGGGATTTGAAAAAAAAGTAGTACAGTTATGGATTTTTTTTTTTTAAATCGAATAGCAACATTTTATTTTAGATGAAGAATTTCTCTATAAGCTAAAAATTGCTAAACTACCCTATCCTATTTTAATTTTGATTACTATTCCTTATCGACCAGACCTTTCAAGTTCAAATATCTTATTAAATAACAACAAGAAACGTGAATGCAGATGTTCCTCAAGGAGCCATATCAAGCCCTTTTTTGTTCTCACTATTTGGAAGTGATACCCTTGATAAGGAACAACAATAAACATCTTCATGTAGTGAACATCAGTGAGAAACAATCAACCTTAGGTAACACGTAAGTCTAGAGGCTTGTCGAGATCAACTGAAATGTTCACCAGAATAAATTTACTTGGAGGCTTTCGCTATATCTATCTGGTTTCAAAAATGGAGGCTTGCCCTTAACAGTGAAAAAACTGAAGCCAAGTTTTTCAAATTTAGGCGCATTTCCCATCCAAAGATTTCCCTCCTCTTTGATTGGACTTTCTAGACACTCCTGTAAACTTCCAAGAATATTTGAACAGAAGACTAAAACATACTCACTTTAGGTTTAATTTATTTACTTTATTGATGAGGCTAGTGCTCAGGGCAATTTTTAGTATCCTGTTTTATACTTTACTTCAAGTGTTCAAGTGGCATTAACCGATTAGCTTATTAGGATTCGTGCTGTGACCCTGTAGAGAAAGCTATCTAACTCAATTGAAGATAATGACCAACTGCAAAAAACTGAGCACTTAACTGCAAAATATTTGCAAGCTAGAAAGATACTTACTTTTTAAAGTAATAGAATTATATTTAACTATCCATTATCTATATGAAAGAATGTGGTTGCTTAAATTGAAAATTATGTCTGGCCACAGACATACACATTTTCCTTTACAATCACAAAGAAAATCAGCCAGGAGGGCAAAGGTTGTTTTGCCATAGAAGATGAATCCTGATGCATTATAGATTTTACAATTATGGCCCCTTATTGCCATTATGACTATTCAGGACCATTTAGAATTATCTGGGAATTATGGTGGGCTATGGCTTGTCTGATAGGAGGGGCTCTTGGACACTGCCACTGAATCTTCTCTGTCAAGAAGGGTGAATTATGAAAATAAATTTTCTGTAGATGTTAACAAATTACACTGAACAACAAAGTTTTTGTTTCGGGGTTGAAATTAGCTGATTTTAATGTATTTCCACGTGTTAAAACCGAAAATGACCATAAAAATTATGTATTAGCTCTTGTTTTCAAGACATAGTATCATTCTATTATATATATATTGAGTTTTCAACAAATGAAATATTTCATCACCAATAGTTGGTCATCAGCTGTTCATAAGTAGTAAACATAACCTTTGCGAGTTTGTCAATTGTACGCACGTGGTTGCTATTGAAATTATCGTGTGAAGTTGATTTTTAAATTAATTTAAGTGCTGATCTGAAATGCCTCGAAAGTGTGTGAATTCTGTCGATAGCTTGTGCTATATATGTGGTGAAATAACATTTAAGGCTCAGAAACGTAAAATGTCACCTATCATTAAGACTGCCTATTAACATTATTTTGGTGTAAAAGTTGGGGACCAAGATAAATCATGGGCTCCTCATATATGTTGTAATTCTTGTTCCGTCATATTGCGAGAGTGGCTGAAAAATAACAAGCGGGCAATGGCTTTTGCAGTACCTATGGTTTGGAGTGAGCCTACCAATCATACAGACGACTGTTATTTCTGCTTAACTCCTCCCATTAAGCAAGGTTTATCTATGAAGAAAAGGGGAACGGTGAAATACCCTAATCTCCCATCTGCTCTTCGGCCTGTACCACACTCAGACAATTTGCCAGTCCCTTCTCCACCCCAAAACTATGAAATTTTAGAGGAAAGTGATGAAGTCTGTTTACAAGAAGCAACTCATCCTTCTACATCCTATGACCCTGATTTTGATGTAAGCGATAGGTCTAGTGATCCGCACAGAATTAGTCAAGCAGAGTTGAGTGACCTTATAAGAGATCTTGGCTTGTCTAAGGAAAAGGCTGAACTGTTAGGGTCAAGACTACAGGAGTGGAATCTTCTAAAACATGATGTGAAAATATCTCAGTACAGACAGCTCAGAACAGGATGCTCCAGAAGTGTTTTATAAAAGACAAGCTAAACGACAGCGATCTTACAATACATCGGATTGACTTAATTGAAATTTGGTGGTACAAACCTCTTTTATTTGTCAAAACACTAAGAATAATGTTTTTTTTAATCAATTTTGTACTTAAAATATTCTAAAAGAAACATAACAATATTGTTTTTTGTACTTTCACTTTTCACGTATAGTATAACTACTCTTTAAGATTAAGTGCTGTATATCTCAAAAACCAGAGCTAATAAAAATTTTTCAATGTTATTTTCGTTTTTATCACCCCAAAATTAGTAGAAATAGACTAATTTAGTGTAGGAAACATTAAAAAAATATTTTTTTGTTGTGCAGTGTTATTTGCCTTTCACTGTCTGTATATTGTCAGGTGATTGGTAATTACCAATACAAGACAATCGTCTTCTACAAAATATGCAAAATTTAGAACTGCAGATGTTGCAAACTTTGCTATGGAATAAAGCTATATCAATCAACAATGAAAAGAGAATTTTCTGTATCTTGGCTGAGTTGTCTTATTGTATGCTGCAGGGATATGAATACTGAACATTCATCAATTCTGCAGGAGGCAGAGATGAACTGGTGGTGCCAGTTGAAGGCAATTTGGTGTGATTGACTGAAGAATAAAGTGGTCTAAGAGGCTCTGGGAGACAGATACAGTCCAGATGTGTATAGGTAGAAACATAATCCCTTGGTATGGGCATTGAAAAAGGGTGAAGTTAAGAACCGTATATTATATATATTTACACACACACACACACACACACACACACACACACACACACACACACACACNCTTTGTTAGTGAATAAAATTTGAAAGTAGGAAATGAATTCTAGATTTTCACATGTGACTACAAAGTTAATGATATTTTTTTAAAAATTAACATTGTCCTTTAAGAAAAAACAATAAAATGTACTTTAAAAAAAAAAGGTTATTTTAGAAAGAAATAATTAACTAAACATTATTAATGTGCAAAACTCTTGCCTTTCTCAAGTTCCTCCTTCCTCCCCCCAAATTTCATTTCAACGAATCTTAAATCACTTGAGCCTACTTACAAAGCGATGATGCTGAGTGCCTGCCGACTGTTCCAGGACATTGCTCCAGGCCTTTCTGAGGAAAAGACCTGGAGAGGATCAAGCTTTCAAAAGTATGGTCCTAACACACACACACACACACACACACACACACACACACACACACACACACACACTCACACACACAAGCGCACACACGGGCACACGCACGCACACACACACATGTGTATATATATTACGGTATAATATTAAGTATACTATTCCATAAAGTATGGAATATTTTATTTGTATTTATCCATATTCGATTTAATTTAACTTTTTTTTTTTGTTGATCTAAAGAATTTATCTATACAATAACAAAATGTAATAAACTCTAAAGAAATGTATGTTTTACTAATGATTGTCATAGTAAAAAAGGAATGTAAAATATTTACCTAGTACACTACAATTTCAAAATTTTATGTTTTATTAAAGCAATTTATACATAATTCTGTTATACAATTATAAGAAATCCTCTATGTAGTACATGAATATACAAATATATTTACACAAGAGGGCTTATAGTTATCTATTTAATACTTTATTCACTTTATGAACAAAGTTTCATCTGAGATCGCTTACAACTTTTTCTTTATTTACAGGCATTACTAAGGCTGAAATATTATGATTTGTACTATTTTACATGCTTCCTCTGATTTATTTACAGCTTAAGTTTTCTACTTTAAATGCTTATAAAATTTGGTATCGTTGTCAAAAGGAACAAAACTATTCCTTCAATTTCCCTTAATACAAATAATAACATTTAATAATATCATACAAAAGAGTACACATGTCATATCTTATCCTGCATAAAACAGGTAAAAGGAGAGCAAATAGATTAAGGTCCCTTTAATGCAAACAATTTATAGGTGTTTTCCTTTTCAAAGTTTAGGTATGTGTAGTAACTTAATACATCAAACTTTCCAAATAAAGAACAAATGATTGTTTCAGCTCTTAAATTTCTATTTAAATGTTATGAAAAAAAATTTCTAATGAATAATTTTACTTTTTATTTTAGTATTTTATCACTTAATGGAATTGCCTAGAAATAAAACATAACTATTTATAGGATAGTCCTGTGCCTTAAAAAAGGCTTTTATTTCTCAACAAAATCTAATTCTAACAAAATATGTAGAGAGTTGTTCCAAAAACTCACATGCCAGTGACTTCATTATGTCTTAAACGACTTATATACTCACACGCACTTATATAATGAGTGCATTATAAGTGTAAAATAGCATTGCATGATTTTGTATGAAGTCTCAGAAGCAAAGAAAATAAGACTTAAATAAACCTGGATTCTGATTTCATCAAACAGAATTGTTGAATTCATTTTCTTTCATTCTATTTTTCAAGTATTTTTCAATGAATCTATTCATACGCTTAAAGTTTGAATCCTTATTCCTTCTTTCTCCAATTGAAGTGATTAAATTAATTAATTGGAAGGATTGAGTGCTTATTATTGTAGTGACTGATTAAAAATTTTCAAGTTTCTTATTTAAATTTACTGAATGGAAATAAACAAAAAAAGTTCATTGTAAGTTACAACACAAACAAGACTAAATAATTAGAATTAAAACAATGCAACAAAATTATATGTCATAAATTATCCAGTTATATACAAGTCATAATTCATCCATCCCTTGTAGGTGGGATCAAGATTCTAATTTCAGTTTAGAATTTTCATAAAATGGAAAGTTACAAATATTTTTTTCTTTAATGTTATCTGAAATATTTGATGGAAATATTTTTAATTATCTTCTAAAAATATACTTAGATCAATAATATTTCTCTAAATTTATCAGCTTTCTTATATAATAAATTCAATGCTAAATAGAACTGAATAAATTTTAACACAGTTAATAGTATTATTTTCTATAACTTTTACAGTAGACAATCAATATTTCATTTTTTTTCAATGCAATGAATTCAACATTGTAGATTTTTAAAAATAATAAGATCACATTACTTGTAAGTTAAAATTGTATCTAGGTTTTACAATTGTAATAACAAAAAAAAAAAGAAGTATTTAAATAAAAATAAATATAAAATATGTATAAAATTTTCCTTATTTATCTCTTATTTATTTTTCAGATTATTTCTGACTAAAAACACATTCACATATTGCTTACATCAATACATTTTTTTATGTTAAAACTTATGGCCAAAATGACTTTATTTAATGATTTTTTAAATAATAAATGCAATGACTCTTACCACAAACCACTAATAAAATAAACAGAGGTGAATATATTCAGCTTGAATTTTAAGTAACAGTATAATTTGAAAATTGATACATTTTCTAAGGATCAACGAAATATTTACATAATTCAATCATAATTTGATAGAATACAAACTAAGAATTATTATTGGAAAATGTCAGTACAAGCCAGATGGCAAGTCAGTAAGTTTACCAGTAATAGAAAGATTAAGTCCATTGAGGCTTTTATTATAGTAATCTGAGATGTTGATTGTTGTGGTAATGGAGGGTTGGTGATTGTGGCCAGAATAGAGACCTGCATTAATGGATGGCCTCAACAGGAAAGCCTGAGGGTCATCTCTTATTGGCAGGAAGACTGTACGGTCAAGTGGAGGCCGTCGTGGCCCATCATTCCGTCTAACTCCCTCCGCTTCCCACTGTCCTCCATGTCCTTCTCGCTGCCCTCCTTCCTCTCTGCCTCTCCCCCCCACTGTTCTCTGCATAGGGACTGGTCTTGCTACTGGTGGGCCTTCTAGATCATCAGTCATCACTATGTCAACCATTGTGTCCAGTCCATCACCAATTCTGTCCATACTTTTGGACATTAGTCTTTTCTCCAGGTTCTCACTTCCATCTATATAAATTTTGGTTCCTTTATTTCCACAAATTTCATTGTAACGAAAAACTCCATCTAAGCTACCTCGTCGATTTTTAATTTCAGGTTTTATTTCAGTCATCGGCTCTTCCTTTTGAAAAGGGTAATGAAATGTCTCACGTCTCCTCACATAGCTCTTGTGCACTTCCCTTTGGAGTAACTCCATATGTGTTTTTGAAGGAGAGTTATTAAAATATTGTATGTGTTCAATGGAAGCACTAAGGAGTGAATCTGAATTATCTGTATCATTTTCATCGAAGAATATATCATTATTATATCCTCTTTCAAAATATAAACTTCGAGATCTTCTGGGTGGATAAGGAATTATTTTTGCTGGAATGATTTCTGCTTCATTATTTCCTGCAAATATGTCATTGCTTGGTCTTTGAATAAATTTTGTATAGTAATTTGTCATAATTGTTTCTTCTCTGTCATTTTGGACATCTTTTTTTTCTTTAATGTCACTTTCTGCATCATTTATAATATTTTCTAATTCTTCAATAACTTCATCAATAGTTGTTTCTTCCTAAAAAATAAAAATTACAATATTTAGTCAAATATATTACTCCACTTAAAAATTGAAGACTAATTAAGAGTTTTTTTTTATAAAATATTTTTAAAAAATAATAAAAGTTATATTCAATATTTCTAGAATGAATGGGTTATACTAATATATTACAACAAAAAACCTCCACCTTAAAAATTTTTTTTTTATTTCTGAGGCACTTTGACATGGTTATTATCATCAGGATCTTGTCTAAGTTTTTGCTTCATCCAGTGATTAATCTGGAGAAGAGACTGATAATGAAAAATAGGATAACTGATGATGTAGAAGGTACACCAGCGACAAGATCAGTCCCAATGCAGAGTTCAATTGGAGAGACAAGTCAAGAAGAGACAGGGTGTTGAGAGAGCTGGGGGACAGGGGAAAGAGTGGTTATGATGATACTGACCTCAGCCTTCCTGATAATCTCAGATGTGATTTCAGATCTTTTTGTTTTTACCAAATAAAAAATTGTTTTAAAATAAATAAATTATTTTNATGCTTTAAAATTTATTTTTGAGCAACAGGTACAGTGACAAAAAAAAATGCTATAAGGCTAGTAATTAGGACATATTTTAATAGTAAATATATAATAAATGAGTGAAGGTCTGGCTTTTATGGGACTAAATTGAGTAGGGACCTAATTTAGTGATTTAATAAATAATAAATTTCTTTCAATATAATATAACTCTCTTTAAATTAAATTACCAAACCAAGAAAAATTAAACAGCAGATAAATGCTCTCAATTTATTTAGTGATCTAATAAAAAAAATGCAATGTGTCCTAGAAGTATGCGAGAGAATGTATTTATCCACTAAGACCATCATATCTTTAAAGACAGTTTAGATTGATAACGCTCTACACTTTGGTTGCAGGCCTATAGGATTATTTAGAGAAGTATGATGTTTTGCTTTAAATGCTGGTTCCATAAAGTTTTCAGTCTTCAGACAGTGATGTAAAGAAAGAAGTATGTTTTACCTATAGTCACTTGAGGAAAAATTTGAAAAGAATAAAACCTGAAACATCAATTAATTAAAGTCACATTTCTTAAGCAACCGTTCAAAGCCAGAAATTACATCAAATATCACACTCAAAATTTTTATTTAGACTGATTATGATATCAATCCTACCTCTTCCTTGAGCTTGTGATCCGTAGTGTTGTTGGATGAATACATGTCATAGATGAGAGGTTCTCTCTCAGTGTCTTGTCCAGAGGAGCTAATGCCTTCATCTTCAGCAGGGGAAGAGGGTCCTCCTCGGAGTGAGGACACTTCCCGTTCCAGCTCACTACAGCGGGACTTGAGGCGGGATTCGCTCCAGGAGACCTGGGACTTCTCCTCCTGCAGAACCTGTACATGTCAGAAATATGCAGGCGAAATCTGCTGGAATTGAAGTCTTATTGGAAAATTAGGGCTCAAAACATGGCTAGAAAATACTTCTATACAATGTATTGAATACTTTAAAATCTAGCTAGAGTTTCCTTTAAAAAAGATAGAGACTTTTATCTCTGGATTGAAAACTGTATAATTTATTGTTTTGATATAATCAGTGTCCACTGACATAATCCAGCATTTACAGTAAAAATAATTCTCAGAAAAGGCTGAACTGAATTTGATGAAATTTGGGATTTAAGTTATTTATTCTGTTTTCACAGAGTGCCTAATTGCATTAGAGCTTGATCCATCTGTACTAAGAGAGGTAAATTAAGGCTCAAAATTTTAAAATTGTTTTAACAGCCAAACCCTTACACCTATTAACCTGGAGTTTATGCCCCCAGTTAATACAGATGAAAGTATTAAGCTTTAGACTTTGTTGGTGGATCAAATTCATGTGATCATAATTATGAGAGGAATCTATGAGTATTATATGTCTAATCACAATTTTTTTTGTGGATTTTAGGAATGCTTATGACAGTATCATGATATACATTAGTTTTAAAGTCCTCATTTAATCTAATAACTCAATTAGGTCTAAGGCAAGGGGATCCCTTGACTTGCCTCCTGTTCAACTTGATGTAAAAGGAAGTTATAAAAGTGGTACCATAGTGGTCACGAGATCTTATCAAAATATACAATCATATTCATAACTATTAAATAATATCTAAATTATGAGCAAAAAATTGAGGAATCTTTTAGTTACATGTTTATAAGAATGTATACAACAAGGATGGCCCTTATGAAGTCAAACAATTGGATTCATATAAGAAAACAAAGTAAAATTGTTGAGATAATAAATCAGCAGGATTTTTAATTATTTTATCATCATAAAAGAAAAATTATATTGTCTCTCTAAAATGACATATTAAATATGATTCTCTCTCTTTCACCAAACCTCCAAAACTGGGAGATTCCTAAGCTCCAATTATGGGATCATAGATCCCGAAAGAGCTCAGCTGTGTAATAAAATAATTTTATGTAAAATATGGACTTTTCAATTTGATAGAACACTTTATTATTATTGAAACTTCACCCAGGTTCAAAGAATAATTGAAATTAATTTGATATTTTAATATTATATCAAATAATTTTATGAATTTGTTGGATATATGTTATATACCGTTTTTATAAAAATTTATAGAAATTTAATTAGATTTATAATTGAATTTTTATGCTAACATTATACTTGAAATTAATTTTGTAAGTTGTTTGTTGATAACAAACAATTCATGAACATGTTGTTATATGGTGTCTTTGCTTTAAAATATTTTTCTACATTTTTCTAGCTTTCATAAACATAAAATTGAAGTTGAATATAAATTAGTAAAATTTATGACAAAAAGAAAAATGATGAGTCTATATTTTTTCATTATGTGATAAAATTGATGTTCATTTAATAAACAGGCAATACTACAAATATATTTTTCAAATCCTACATACACTTTTACTATAAACTAAAATTTTCTTGTTAATAATTAAATTTAAATATAAAATACATATTTTATTTTTTATTATCAAAGAGGAAATTCATTTTTATGAAGGGAAAGAAATGTAGTTTATTGTTATTAAAAAACTGTTTGAGTGAATAGAACAATTACTTTTAAGTTAATTTTTATATTTCAATTTGAACGAAATATCAAAGTAATCAAATATTTAAATTTCAATGTAAGATTTTTGTCAAAAATTCAATCTGCTATTGCAAATGCAGTTTCCAACAATTACAGACTAATTTTACCCACCTGTAGCTTCCTCTCCAGAATCTTCAATTTATCCTTCAGCTGGTGGACTTCCTTCACCAGTTCTCCTTCCCTGGATTTCAGTTTCTTCACATCTACATGTAATCTATGCCACCTATTCAGTTCACTTCGAATCAATTCTATACAAGGTGCTTTGGATGGAAGGGCCTGAAACAAAATTATTAATAAGCTACTTCTACATTGCAGTTACTAGTTATTTCAGAAGGCAGAACAGCACAGAATTCTAAAAATTAAAGTGCATTCGCTTAAAAAAAAAAAATCTTTAATAAAGCCCTTATAGAAAATTCCTATAGAAGAATATGGCTCTAAAACTCATATAGTTAATAACATTGATTTAATTTTAAGACTGAAAGTCTCCTTTAGATTAATTAATTAATTTGTGGTTAATTTGTTAAATTGTGAATATAATGGAAATATATATCTTAGATAAATAATATATTTATACTAATTTATCTTTGATATTGTGATATGCCTAAGCATTGAAGATGGGAAGAATTAACCTGAAAGCAGTGCTTCTTTTTGTTTTTCTATAATGAAGTTGAATATTCTTGTAGTAAATTAAAGAAAAAAAATAGGTAGCTGTTGCGTGAAGGAGTAAGAGCCCAGACAAGCTTCTTGAGGATGATGGCTAGGCCTTGTAGATCAATAAAACAGTTTTTAAAGAATTTTTGTTGTCAATTATTGACACAAAACTCTACCCCGGGAGATACAATATATAATAAAATATTTTCTCAAGATCATATGTGTTTTTGTTCATAAGAACTCAAGAGAAGAAGGATATTATTTCAAACATTTAAAAGATTTTCAATACTTTATTGAGGTAAAATATATGCAAATGTTAATAATTTTGTGAAAGTATTTATCTTTTGGCTCAGGTTTTCTACACATATATGTAATCTATATATTTGTCATATTTGAAATTTATCTCAGGAAAAAACAAACTAGTTTTCCCAATTGGCCTTTTATATATGGATAAAAGCATAGTTATTTTCTTTGGGGAGGGAAATTTATATTCTGGATAACATAAATAGTTATTATGAAAATTTATTTTATTTTTTGCTGAGAACTTACAAGCCCTTATTTTCTGTTCATAGAAAAATGAAACAAAATACGAAAAGGATCAGTTATATGCATTTTATCCTATCACAAATAAAACTCATTTTAAACAGGGTTGTGTCATATAAACATCCTCTTCAGGTACTTTATGTTGACTTATTTATTACTGATTATTTTACATACTCAAACCCACCCACTCACATACGCTTTTTTCAAGAGCGGTCTCTCATTTTCTCATTGTCTCTGATGATCAAAGATGTTCCTTCCAATTTTATTAAAAGTAATAAAAATATTTAAATCATTCACCAACAAAACAAAATGATCATTACTTGGTCAAAATCTAGCTTTGTTTCTCTTTTTATTAATTTCTACGTATGAATTGTGAAATACCTTGGTAATGAGGTCCGGGTCAAAACCTGCCTGTGCGAGCTCTGCCTGTACATAGAGGCGGGCCTGTGGCTCAGTGGCCGCCTCCAGGAAGGAGTTGAGGAAGACGAGGCCGGCGTGAAGGAGTTCAGGACTCGCCGAACAGAGAATACCACAAAGGAACTTGAAGCGGACCGGCTCACCATATCTCAATCTAAGGGCGGACATAGCATCTGAGACAGGGCCAAAACCGTCTCCTTCACACACCTTAGCCAGGATCTGCAAAAACCATAACAAATTAGCACACACTGACTGCTAGGAGCTAAATAACTTGATAACTGTCGATATTAAGCTAATAAATTAGAAGATAAAATTTATAAATAGAATATATGCACATTAATTGTAATAAAATTTACATATCTTAAGAAGGAATGGATGTAATTTTTAGTTTATGAATATAAAAAATAAATATGAATATTAAAAGATTAATATTACTAAGGTATTATCATAGTTTTAATGAATGTTTTGTCAGTCATGTTTAAATACATTTTTAAATATGGAAATATTATATTATTATGCCATATAATTCAGGGGGGCCTATCATTAAGGGGCTATCGTGTGCGTGATTCGCATGCTAAAAGTACTGAGTTCATATTCAGATTCTTCAGGAACTTTTTCTGAATTATTAGTTTCAAAGGTAATTACAAGTGTAATCAATTATTACTATATTATTACATAAGAGTAGTCAAAACTGGCTAAGGAAAATGGCACGCCAAGACTGGGAAAATGCATGGATGCTAGAACCAGCACACAACAAACTGCGGAGTATAAAAAACACCACAAAAGAATGGAACACCTCCATCTGTGGGAATAGAAGAGAAGAGGTAATACTGACCCGTATGCGGATAGGTCACACGAACCTTACTCATATACACCTAATTAACAAAGATCTGCCGCCTAAGTGTAATACCTGCCAAGTTCACCTAACAATCCAGCACATCATAGAGGTTTGCCCAGTTTATCAGAATTACTTCACTAGGGAAGGCATTGGAAGAAATATGGCAGAGTGCCTTGGGAACAACCCCTCTACAGTGGATGGGC